>JAQIXV010000085.1:0-109065 GCA_034700625.1 Tectocepheus velatus
ATTCAACAATAATTTTCTTATTTATCTAAAAATTATTGAAAATATATTTCTACTGAATGGTGTTATCGCAGGACTGGCAACAAATGACAATTTGTGGTCAATTTTCAATTTCAATAATTTATTCTAAATTTAAAAAATGCCGGTCTTTCCCAATATTTCATTAAATCGCAGAAAAATTCGAAGTTTTGATACTTTTTTGTTGTCTTACAAAACATTTGTTTGAATTCAATTCAAAGCCTATAAAAGTACTAAACGTTTAACTGATATGTGTTTCGAACTTTTGGCGCGAATTCAATGAATTTGTTTTTATTTTGATTTTGAAATTAAAGTCTGAAATCAAATGACAATTATCTCCAGAAATGAATACAAAACGTATAAAAAGAGATAAACATAAAAAACATTTGAATTATTTAATTGATTGCGATTTGAGTCAAATAAATGATTCAAAAACAGATAAAATGCGTTCAAAAGTATTTCAATTGAATGCAAACAAAGATGTCTTCACTTCGAAGAAGGCTTTCGACGACAAAAAATCACAACTAATGAATCAATTGAATGAAGAGTTGGACAGAAGTGACCAAAAGAATACATTTCTCAGTGAAGACCTCATCGAGTGGTCATCGGAGGGACGGATTGACAGACCATTCGCTGACTTTAAGTCAAATTTGTATGCTTTGAATGAACAGCAAATGTGCCAACAATTAGGTCTTAGAAGTGATGTTCAAGACGTCGATGACTGTCAGGTGGTGTCCATTGTTTTGAACGATTCCGAAGACATTCAGATAATCAATGATTTTGACGATAATAAGAGGAAAAGCAGTTCTTCTGTCAATAGGAAACCCCCGGAAGTGGTCTATAATTGTGGTCAGAATCTGCCGAACAATAATCTGTTGAAGAGATTGGGGTCTTATGAAAGCGGTTTTCGTAATAGTCTTTCCATTTATTTATCTTTTAATTGATTTTGATTTCAAATGACAGCCGAACCGAAAAACACTCCCAAAAAGACGTCAAACACTTCTTCGGGAGCCGTAAAGTCATTGAATTGTTCCCCGAATAGGGTTTCGGGTATTTTTAAGTCAAATAATTCGCCCAAAACTAAGAATAGAGTGGAAACGACTGAAGAAATACCACAAAAGAGGAAATTTATTTCAGGATTAGAGAAAAAAATGATCGAAGACGTGAAGAACGGATCCGTCAATTTGAGTGCCGCCAGAAATATTATTAAACAGATTAAGTCTTTTAAGGCTCCGCTTAAAGAGAGCGCTCAGAATAACATACATTCGGCGAATCAGGAGGAGAGCGAAGTCGACCCTAACCTCAAAAATATTGAAAAACATTTAATAGAAGCGATTGAAAGCGAAATCATCACAAGACTGGATACGATAGAGTGGGAAGACGTGGCGGGACTCGGATTCGCAAAAGAGAAGATCAAAGAGATAGCGATTTATCCTCTTTTGAAGCCACACCTCTTCAAAGGCTTGAGATCACCGGCAAAAGGTTTGTCACAAAAAGTATTTTTCAAGTTATTTATAATATGTTGGGACAGGTATCCTATTATTCGGTCCTCCCGGCACTGGAAAGACATTTTTGGGCCGTTTGGTCGCCTCGCAGACAAAGTCGACGTTCTTTTCGATAACAGTGTCGGCGCTGAACAGCAAATGGATAGGAGAGGGGGAGAAGACTATCCGAGCGATGTTCGCCGTCGCCCGTTCCCGACAGCCGTCCGTTATATTTATTGATGAAATCGATTCTCTGCTGAAAAGTCGTTCCGATGGCGAACACGAGGCCTCCCGAAGAATGAAAACCGAGTTTCTCTCCCAATCGGACGGTTTGGTTACGTCTTCTGATGACCGCATTTTGATTATCGGCGCCACTAATCGGCCGCAAGACTTAGACAATGCAGCCCTCAGACGACTTACCGCCAGACTGTATATCCCTTTACCAGATCTGACGGCACGACAGCAGATGATTAAAAACCATTTGAAGAATGAAAGCCACTCTTTGACTGAACAGCAGATCCAGACATTGGCCGAAAAGACTGAGGGCTACTCCGGAGCCGATATGCGAGAGCTGTGCCGCGAGTCGGCAATGGAAGGCATCCGAGACTTGAAGGGAGTTTTAGACGAATCCGATCCTCAGATAAGAGACATTACTTTCAAAGATTTTAAGAATAATTTAAATAAAGTTAAGCCAACCGTAAGACAAGAGGACTTAGAAATGTATGTCAAGTGGGACCTCGAGTTCGGTACCAATAAATCTAAATAACATTTTTTCGTTTTCAGTTGTTTATCATTTAAAGTCATTTAATGCAATAATTCTGTTATTAAATATTCTGTGCTTTCAATCATTTATTTAAAAGTTTTTTTTATTTTCGAAATTATTTAATGTTTTAAATGTTTTGAGTAATGAATTCATTTGAATATTATCTAAAAAATTATGTTTAAAATGAATGAAATAATGGTTTGAAGTTTGAGTAAAACTAATGAATGGGTTATTGTCTGTCAAACGGTTATCATTTGTTTGTCTTTTGCGAAGTATATGAAGACCTGTTCGAGAGTTGTTTGACTGAAACTGTATTCTTGTAAACCATTCGATGGATTTGTTTTCATGTTTTCCAATGCGAGGAATATCTGGGAAAGCGATTGAATGGACTGTTGGGGTATGTCTGCTGTCAGTCTGTCCTCCGACTCCTCCCTGAGTTTCCATTGACTGAAAATTGTGGAAATCATTTGTTTGACTGAATCTGATTTCGTGAGACTCGGCTTCCATTTGATGTCTAACACATATCCGGCGCCGTATTTGTTCTTCAGGTGTTGGACAGAACCGATGCATCTCATGATTCCTTTTGTCATAATAGCTATTCGAGTGCAGAGAGCGTTCGCCTCTTCCATAGAATGTGTGGTCAGTACTGCACTCTTGCAACTGTTGGGACCGAAATTGCTCTGAATTGTTGTCCAAAGAAATCGTTTGGCTTTTAATTGAAATTAAATTTAGTTTTAATAATAAGATTGATGTCTATATACAGTACGGATCCATTCCAGTGGACGGTTCGTCGAGGAGTATTAGATTTGAAGGACCGAACAGTGAGAGGATGTAACACAACTTCACATGAAATCAGTTTTATTTGTTATAAATATATAAATGATTTTATCTTTAATTACCTTTCGTTTGGTACCACCGGAGAGGTGTTCAGAATATTTGTTTTCGTGTTCTCTTATTCTGAGTAAATCCATATATCTATTGAAGAGTAGATCCGATCAGAAAAGAGATAATTAATTGCTAAGAAGGGATTCTATACTTATTGCAGATTCTTTCGCCATCTGTCTTATTATGGCCTCGAATGGTGGCGAAGAACATGAGGTGCTCTTTGAGTGTAATATTCTTGAAGAGTGTGTCGTGTTGTGGACAATACCCGATCTGTTTGTGGAGATAAGTCGACTTGACTTTCATACCATTGATTAGAATCATTCCATTGTCAGGTATTTCCTGTCGTATAATCATTTTCATAGTCGTTGTCTTTCCGGCGCCGTTGGGACCCAAAAGACCGAAAATATTGTCAACTTTGACCATAAAACTCAAGTTATTGACCGCCACTTCTGGTTCGTCTGATTTTGTAAATCCTAAGAATCCGTTTTTGAAGAATACTTTTCGCAAACCATTTATCAGAAGAATTGGAATCTGAAGAGAATTTTCAATTAATTTTTGATCAAATATTTTGCTTTCGATAATACATTTTGTTTGGTTTGAAAAGTATTTTGCACTTCAATCCTCTCTCGCATCACATCCTCGTCTTCGAGGGGAGAGGGCATCAGGTTTTGGTATTTCTGTTGATAGGATCCCAGACCTAAGGCTTCTTTGAGGGTTAGGCCGGACTTCATTTGATCGCAAATACTTAAAACGTATAAATAGAACAAAATTGAGAAAATGTTCTGCAATTAAGAGAAATTTGGTCAGTCATTGAGAGGATGGGATGGGATGACTCACTCCAATCATGACTGGGTAAAGGCATAGCATCAAAGTTCTCGATGCGATAAAATTTCTGGAATTCTGCGCTCAAATCAAAAATAGAATTAATTGAAAGAATGTCTTAATAAAAGTGAATACCAGCGCCAAAAAAGTTATTCCGGCGCCAAATCCGGTTAGTGGCCAAACAACCGAAATAATTATAATCGCGGGTATAATAATGAATGCCGACACAACCCATGTTATTGTAAAGACATGACCTTCTAAAAGAGCTCCTAATATCGCGACGACGAACCCAAATATCATAGTCGGCTATAACAGAACATTTCGATTATTGTTTGGAAAGGTATTGAATTTTAATGTCATTTACCCCAATAATAGGAAATATAATGAATTGTGCCGGAGCTTTCTCGTCATACATGTGTCCCATAGTATGGAAAAAAGTCATGATAGCGAAGACTGATATCACCGTAAGGATGAAGAGTTCGGCAAAAGACCGGGAAAATAGTGGAGTGAAGAGATAAACGCCACCTATAAATAGCCAGCACTCACACAACAGAAGAACCGAATGAAACAATATATTTGTTGTCCAATAGCACCACAAACCCATCCCTGAGATGCGTATCGTTTCAATTATTTTTGTCTAAAGTTTTGATAATTTATCAGAAAATTGGTTTTAAATGTGTTTGTGTTATACCTCTCTGTCATCAATGGGTTCCATTATGAAATGGATGGAAACGGCAACCGTCCAAAGCCAGAGATACAAGATATAATACGCCATAATTGCATTCTCTTCCAAATTATAGAAAAAATTTTCAAATTCATTGTCTGAAGATTTGATGGTCGGAAGGAGTGTTGTCTTTATCTGTCGTGAATTGTCTTTAGTTATAAAACTCAAGTAAGTGTTTGCCATCAAATTCTGGAGTATAGGCAGAGCATAGATGTAGGTCTCATTGAAATACCAGTTCCACTCAGTGGCTGACTCTTCAAACCTTTCGATCGATAGACTCATATAACTGTTGGACAAAGAACTGAGATTCAAGTCACTGATGGCTTCGGTTCTGACACCAAATCCATTGACGATTGCATTGAATTCATTCAGATTTAGATTCGCTTTGTTTTGGATTTTAAGGACGGATTGGTTTTTGCTGTAAATATCGGGTGTGAATAGAATGCCCGGTCCCTTCACTTTTAGGTCTGGAGTTAACATTTTGAACAAATAAATGATTCCAATAATGAAAATAATAGCAGAAGACTCCAGAATAAGAGCCCACGGATTCCGAATCAAAATAATTATTTTGATCCAAAGGTAAGCTCCAAACGACTGATTGAATGTCGGGTGGGGTCTGTTGACAATTATGTTCATATCAGTCGGTTGTGATATTGTGTGGTTGTGTTTGTCATTCTTATTGACGTGTGGTTCCCCTTCATCTTCCAGTTTAAGAAAGACTTCTTCCAGAGATGTCATCGAAATGCCATAAGTTTTGACGTCTTTGTTAGTGGTTATCCTTTTGTCCAACTCTTGAAATAGTTTCGGGAAATTCTTGCTTTGATTTTGAGGTAAAGTATAGAAAACTTCTGAACCAATGAATCGATTGAACTTTGAGTCCGGTATTTGTGTCGACACTAATGCTGTCATATCTTTGATTATTGTCTCGTTTTGTTGGGTCGACAGATCTTCTCTACTCAAAGCGATGGTCAGGTGATACCCGACTCCAAACTTCTGTTTTAGAAACAGTGATGAGCCCACACACCGGAGCCGTCCCTTTGATATAATAGCCTTTTTGTCGGACATGATGTCCGCCTCTTCCATGAAGTGTGTCGTCATTATAATGGTTTTGTCTCTCTTATAGGATCCGATGATTGTCCAGATCTGTCTTCTGATGGCAATGTCTACACCACTCGTCGGCTCATCCAATATAACGACTTTAGGATTAGCTATCAATGCGATAGCAATACATAGCTTTCTCTTCTGTCCTCCACTCAAGTCTTTGCCGTAAGTGAATCGGTTTTGATATAACTCGACGTCAGTTAACAAACGGTGGACCTCTTCAGACAATTGTTGGCCATTGAGTCCTTTCATTTCTCCGAAGAAGAACAGGTGTTCCTCAGAGTCGAGTTCGTCGAAGAGGATGTTCTCCTGAAGACAAACGCCAAACATTGATCTCAATTCAGACATCTGTGAGGGTTTGCTAACGTCTTTGCCGTAGATATAAGCGGTTCCAGAGGTGGGAGGAATGGATCCCAATAACATATTGATAAGAGTCGTCTTTCCCGCGCCGTTATGTCCGAGAAGTGCTGTTATTTGGGACTCATATATAGTCAACGAGAGGTTGTTTACGGCGAAAGTGTTTTTAAACTTTTTTGATATGTTTTGAATTCTTATGACTCCTCTTTGTTTCAATTCATCCGATACTTCTTCAACGTCTGGTCTCTGTTTCGGATCAATGTCTGCGCCCTCAGGAACTCCATTCTGTGTCGATGGGAACCAATAGCTTTTGAATAGACAGAAGAAGATGTTCTGTTTTGGACCATCACTTCCGGGGAAGACCTGATCCAAGTATATGATGAGTAATCCATAGATAATGATATCGACGAACAAAATAATTAAAACGATTCCAATCGACAGATCAGATCCAAAAAAGAAGTTCTTCAGATTTAGATCCAATTCTTTGACAAAAGTTATTTCATAGATCTGTGAGAAAAATAAGTGAGGAATAACTCAAACCATTGATAGATCTGAAAATCAGTACCGATTTTATGCCGAAAACCAAAGCAAATGGAGATAAAAGTGATAAAATATAGCACAGAATGAGCGGTAAATCTAAGTATATGATCCAAACGGATGCCATTGGGAGTAAAAATAGGATTTGGCTGAACTTTGCCGCTGTCTGTTCAGAAAGACATTACTTTTTTTAAATGGATTAACATTTGTTTAGAAGTCTTACCACTTCTTTAGTGAAAAACACCGATAAAAGAGCCGCGAATTCGATTAAAGTTAAGCCGAAGAGGAATATCAATAGAAAATTGACCACAAAATTGGATATCATTTTCAATAGTGAAAACATTGTCGATAATATTAGAGATAAAACGAAGATAATTAGGCCTTCGGTGAAAAACCAGGCAATCCAATAGACACTCGGTCTGAGACCCATCATAAACATCGCGTCTTTAATCCGTTTCTCCCTTTCTTTGACCAGATTTGTGGTCAATATCGGTATTAATGACTGGAATATGAAACATATGGACGCACTCGAGATCAAAACTGCCCATTGAATGGATGTCTTCGTCGATGGCTTTGGATATGTGAAGAGATTAGCCGATGGTATGACTGAATTCGTGTTGTTTTTAGATAAGACCTGAATTCAAAACTTTTTTATTTATTTAAAAAACTAAAGATTTAAATCAATTTATACCCAAATTATCGCCGAATCGACAACTGTTTGGATTAGAGAATAGCCTTCTGTGTAGTAAAACATTTGGGGACAGTTCCCCAATAGGCTAGGCCTAGTAGGTGAGTCTTTTTCGTCGAAAGGTTGTTCGCGACAGTTGGCTATAAATCAATTGAAAATCTTTGAAAATAACTGTAATTCTGTGACGATTACGAACTTATCAATCCGTAAATCTGTCTACTCTTGAAGGGAAATGACCAAGAGCGTGTATGTATTGAATAACTTATCTCTTTGTCTGTGATTTTGTCGAACACCACATAATATTTCTGATTGGATTTCGTGTAGTTTTGCAGCACTTCTTCTGACAGGAGTTCAGTTATTGTGGGGTCAGTAATGTTATACATTTTATATAATGGGTTGACTGCAGGCTTTAAACGCATTGACTAACAATTAAGACATTTATGTAAAAATTAAATCAATTGATCCGAAGAACAATACTCTTAAAGTCTGATCCATTGCTTCACGGATTTTAGTGGTGAAGTCATTTTCGGGTCCGATTTTCCATTCCATATTCTTCTGGTCTTTCCAATTGTTTCCGGTGCCGATCGGTTCAGGTATTGCTCGGATCTCTTTGATCATTGGTTTTATGCCTAAGAGGATGAACGACATCAAACTTATTGGAAGTATTGTTTGCTGTCAAACATTGATCTTCCGTTAAATTTGATTACATTAAAAAAAATTTGCAGTCAATACCCCTAACAGTTGTCCCATATTTCGCTTTTTCAGGAGAATATTCCTCTTCATTAGAGCGAAGAACTGTTGTTTAAAATTCGGTCTTTTATTCATTTTTACACTAAATTTAATATTTGTATAAAAATTGTAATTCAGTTAAGAATTAAATGAAAAAGTGTTTTGTTTATTGAGTTTCAAATCAAATATAAGTCAATTCTAAATTTCTTTTGTCTTATGTCTTGTCTTATGTCTCGTGAATTGAAATGATTTTTGTTTGAAAACAAATAATTCATTCATTACTTCAATTGAATTGTTGTCTGAATTCACGTGAAGTCAATGAATCACTGTTTCAGTCGTTTCTCGCATTCAATAGATTTTTGTCAAAAACTATTCAATTGTTTCTTCGAATACTCTTTCGACGCAATTATCTCTTCGGCGCTAAAGATGTCCAACAATTTAGATGACAATCAATTCGATGATACGGAAGAGATATTTGAAGAGATTAGTGAAGAGTTGCAGACATTTATCGATGAATTGAATCAAATGCAGGAAACGGCGATTCAAATGAGAAGTATTTCAATTATTTTTAACCTCTTTTTGCTATTAATTGATGTTTTTCTGTGTCTTAAGTCGAATGCGCTCTGAATTCACTCGAATTGTGGGATAATATCGAATCAATTGATGCCAACAAAGGTCTGACTGACTGTCAATTAAATGCAAATAAAGTCGAATCTAATGTCGAAAAGAAAGTCGACTCAGATTTGAATCGAAATCAATTGAAAGACAAATCGACGACCGAATGAAGACGTCTCTCGACAACTGATCTAAAGTTTTGTTTACAATTTGTTTCACATTTTGTCTCATTTTTTAATTAAATTAAATAAAACCAAAACCAATGAAATGCTATAAAACACTTGAATTGACTTAAAATACAATTAATTACAGTTTTTATGTGAAATAAAAATAAATTGTTTTTCGCGTTATTTCTATTCAAATGAAAAACTTTTGAATCAAAAGTCAAATAAAATTATAATTTAAAATATATTTCTTTTTATATAATCTGCGGTTAAACACAAAATTTTGGGCAAAATGTCTACCAATAGAAAAGGTGTGACGGCTTATAATCTGACGATGAAAGACTTGCAAGCTGAAAGGGCCTGGGAGTTTTTCGCTCCCCAGTGCTTAAAGTGGGCGCCCAATGGTCCGGAACTGTTGAGACGGTGGTATCGGAATCGGTTCGCAAATTTTGTTCGCAAAGAATTCAGTCTAATGAAAGTGGATCCGCCCCGACCTCTCGGTAGCGAACAAATGTTTTTCAAACACTTCCCGTACCTCAAAGACAAGTGGAACAGAGAGAAAGAGGGTTTAGCTGTTATGGAGCCCTCGCCCTCTCTTCTATTGGACCGGTGGTACAAACAGAGACGACACGAGTATATCAAGAATTGGCTCAAATTCAACCGAACCGGAGATAATTACAATATCAAGAATCAGAAATACTTTTATGCCTTCAGGTATATGCTGTGCAGTTATCGGCCGCGACTCAAGTGGTGGTTCTTCTGGTTTAACAACATTTCGTTGATTGTGGTCTTGATTTTTGTGGCGATCCTCTTAACGAAGACTACTTTCAGATTCTTTTAATGAAATTATGTTTTAATTTGATTTTTCAGAAAAAAAAACTTTATTTGCGATAAAAGTCTTTGAAATCTATTTTATTAATAAAAATCTGATAAATGTTTGGCCACTCGTTACCTATCATTTGATATTTTGATATGATTTTAAAGTACAAATCCTGTTCCAGTATTAGGAAGACTTATTTCTGATAGTCCTTGCTCATTGTTTGATAATACAACAGTGCTGTGCGTTTTTCCAAAGAAATTAATCTAATGATAGAAAATATTTGTTTTAATTTCAACATTACGTAAGAAAATGAAAAATACTCAATAGATTATGTCATGAAAATGACTCAGGTCAGTGTTATGGGAGGCACAGCCAGTTCCAGACGGTTCTTATGATAATCGCTCTCCACATTCAGAGCGATTCCACACGACTTTCGGGTCAAATAACTGATTGATAGGAAGAATGCGAACAAAATGATTGTTATGACCAGAAATCCGGCGAATATTGTCAGACAGAGGTATAGTTCACTGTATTGACCACTCGATGCAAATATCTTACGGAGAGGTCGACCGAAATGGTCTCCGTATGAGTGTTCGTACGACATGTTCGATGGTATGACAAAACCATTGCTGTCATCGTCTAATAGATTCATATTTTTCGGTAAATATTTGGCAATAGATTTGAGTTTTCTGTCATTTACTCAAAAAATCACTGAAAAGAGTATTGATTTTCTCCAATGAAGTGAAGACATGCGCTGAAGAATATTCCAGATATTGAACCACTCTTTCAGATAATTGTGTGCTTTTTATTGAGAAATGTGTGGAAACTTAGGGAATCTGTTCTTTTATTTGTGATCTTGGTTGCTTCTTTATTAGATCAAGTTTGTTTTTGTTGTTAGTATTCAATAATCCAAATATTGATTTGTGTTTTGGCTTTTCATTAAAAATAATTATTGTTTCAGAACTAATTTTAACCTCGAGTTTAATTTATCATTGAAATAGACCTCAAAATCACTGATTAAACAAATATACTGTAAATGATTTGGAATTTTATTAACGAATAATAAATTTTGAAAATTGAGTCCAATTTTTCCAAACATGGATTTCAATGGAATTTGTATCAGTTTTTATGATTATTGAAGTATTTGTCGGAAAATATGAAAATATTCCTTCGATTGAGTAAAAGGTTGCGAATGTTTTCAAAAAATGTGCAAGGTAACCGCAAGGTTTATCAGATGAGAAGAAAAATCATTTATCTGATCAGTTGTGAGATCTTCAGATGTGAACAACTCTTCGAAAAGTGTTAAAAGTCATTGAATTTAAAGTTTTAATATCAGTTTATCTTAAGTCCAATAAAAATCACGGAATAGTCTCATGACTAATGAGTGCTCAAAAAGTTCAGATCATTTAATGAACATGAACTTGTTAATATTTTAAAAAGTTAAAATTCAGAAGTTTATACAGTCTAGACTTGTCACGTGTGCAACTTGTAACATTTCCACAGACAAAAACATGGAATATTTTGTACGATAACTTTTTTTTATTTTCAGTAATAATCAATCGATAAGCTTCTTGTTGATGAGAGAGATGCGCTTGGTAACAGAGAGGAAATGATGAGCAATCAAAAGGTATTAAAAGTGATTTTTATGACTCTGTTGTTCGGCACTCAATATGACGGTGTCTTACGTAAAGATCTCCTTTTGCTGATCCATTAAAAATATAAACTTGTTTGATAAATGATTAAATAGCCAGATAAACTTGTACGATACAATCTTGATATTCTTTAAAGTAATTAAAAGAATCACTGTTATCAAGATCAATTGCCAGTAATTACTAGTTATCAACGATAGTAAGCTGAGAATTATGGCCTTATTTGTCATTTAAGTGTTTTATTGTTAAGAATTTTTATATTTATTTTTCAACTGAAAAAAGTCATAAAAACACAAAATATATATAAGAGACTGAATGGAAGGGACTGACAATCAGTTGTTTCTTTTATAAGCAATCGATTGTAAATTATTCCCAAACTTCTGTTCAGAATCTGAACTTCAGTTTAAGAATTGAAATCAGTTTTGTTTTTTTGAGTTTAAAATACTTTTGAAAAAGTGTTGAATTTATAATTGAATTGATTTTTGATTTGATATATGTTTTAAATTTTATGCATCCAATTGTCGATTCCCTTAATTATAGACGTATTTCAAGAGTAAGGAAAAGGTTGAGAGTATTAATACTTGGAGTCAAACTATGAGCGACAAAAACAGTATAACAATTTGTGTCAATCAAAATGATGACAAAACCAGAAGAATGGCTCAAAAGGAAAGGGAGGCCAACGAAGTAAAGCATGTCGAGTCTAACAATGGTTCGCAAAATGACCTAGTCGATATGCTGGCCAAACACCGGTCGGAAACGCTGAGGAAGAATAGCCTAAACAATCATAAACATCATTTGGCGGAACTAGAAATCGGTAGAGACAACTACCAGAGGACAGCCTCTATGGTGTCCTACTTGTCTGGCGTCGAAGACGATGAGGTTATGACCAATACATACAAATATGTGACGACAGGTGTTCTGTGGTTTTGCTATTTCTCCTTGGTATGTCAATACTTATTAGCTAGATTAATTTCGTTTTAATTATATTTCTGATTAAATAGGCGCTGAATGACTACATATTCGGTCCAACATTTGATGACTTGTCCACAATACTGAACGTCTCGTTTGAAATGATATCCTACTTCACAATCATACGTCAGGTCTCCTATACGTGTGGAGCGTTAGGTATGTCTCAAACCCAATGACTTAACTCTTATGTAAGGGTTTATTGTTAATGAACTCAAGGAAAACAGAGACCATAAAAATCAGAGTTAATTAGTGTTTCAAAAGTCGACAACAAATATATTTCACTCAATTTGTGACACAAACGGATGGAAAATAGGTTTCACGTCATTTACAGCATATTTATAGTGATAATTGTTTTATTGCCGTTAATATTAATATTGTATTAAAAAACATTTTATAACTTTTTGTTTTGTGAAGATTTTGTGACGAAATATGTTTTCCTTTTTTTGGTAAAAAAACTATAATTTAATTCATTTAACGACATCTGAGCGCAAATTGTGGTATATTTGAGTTCAATATTAGATTAGAAAAAACTCAGAATATTCTTATCTTTAATAATAGTAACAATTATTTTGATTTTCAGGTGGGGTTGCCTTCAATTACGTGAACAGGCAGTTGTCTTTAGCTATTTTGTTGGTCCTCTCGGCCTTCACTCTGGTCGCGACCCCTTTCTCGCAGTCGATTAACTTGTTTTTCGTAATCGGAGCCATCAATGGTTTCGCTGCCGGTGCCTGTGATATAGGGTTTCACGTCTGGATCATTGAGATGTTTGAAGACGGAGGCGGACCCCTTCTTCAGGCTCTTCACTTTTCCTTCGGTTTGGGAATCACTATCGCGCCCTCCCTTACGGTCCCATTCCTGTCTGGCGATGGATCGGAGTGCAGTGCTGGCCATGAAGTGAACCAACCTTTGGATGTGAGCTTAGATTAGAAATGTTTTCCAATTGTTTTCTGAAATCAATTTATTCTGAGCTCAGATTAATGGGACGACAACTCCTTTATCTGAACTGAAGGAACCGAATCGAGTGCTATACGTCCCGTATTTAATCAGCGCAATAATTGTATGCTTCGGAGGAGTGCTATTATTAGTGCTCTTCATCTACAAGAAGTATATTCCTCCACATGAGCCCAAAGCGCCGCCGGCTTTCGCTGAAGAAATGCCAAAAGAATTGACTAATTCGGAGAAATTTCAATTATGGCGCGAAAACATTCCGTCCTCTTATGGTATTCTTCTGATCGTCTTTGGGTCAGTCCTTCTGCTCGTATATTATGGTCTTGAGGTGACGTACTTCCAGTTCATGGCTCAGTTTATTACTGCGACTCCTCTTCCTATTTATGGTTAGCTATAAATCAGTCAAAATATTGAAATAGAGTTCTAAAGTATCAATTTGTTGTTCAGGGTCAAAATCAGCTCTGGTGGAAACAGCAACGGGTGCTGCTTATGCTTTCGGTGGTTTGATCAGCATATACCTCTCCACTCGACTCAGACCGACGCAAATGCTTTACTTTAATTTTGTTATAATAAACTTCGGCTGCGTTTTACTCATCATTTTCTTCAAGACTTCGCTACCGATGCTATGGGTCGGCAATGTTTTGGTAGGTCTCGGCTTCTCTTCTACTTATGCCAGTGCTGTAAGTATTACATTCAAAGCGAATTCAACTCAATTCTGACCAAAATTTTTAATTTTCAGTACACTTTCCTCGAGCACCACATAAATGTTACAAATGCTATTGGAGTAAGTTAATTTATAGAAACTCGAACTTTTTAAATAAGCAGGGCTAAAATTATTCTAAATGATCTAGAGTGTTTTTCTGTTGGCTGGCGGCGCTGGAACAGCAATTTTACCCCTGTTTTTGTCAAAAATCTGCGAAAACCCGGAATCAATGATAATCATGTGCTTCGTTTGCACCTTCATATCTGCCATTGTGTTCCTGGTCTTACACTTCATGACTAAAATCAGGAGCAAACAGATCGATATGATTAAGAAACAGCTCATCAAATGTCCTGCAATTCTGTTGGGTTACCGACAAAAGGCTTTCTCTGTTTTGAGTTACGCCTGAAAACTATTTTTCTATTTTCAATTTGGTTTTTAAAACTATTACTACTTTTCATTATATTTTAGTTTTAAATAATTTTTATTAAATTTTAAGACAATTTTAGTACCAAATAAATTGACTTTTTTCGGAAACCTATTTCTACGAAATCAAATGTCACTCGACTTGAGAGGAAAGACGTGTTTCCTCTCTGAGAGGATGACTCTCTGAAAACAAACTCACATTTGATAGCAATTGTGGTTTAACTAAAATGTTTGCCATTGTTTTGAATACAAAGTATTAATGAAACAAAAGGTTTTAATAAATTAATTGAAATTCAAAAAATGTTTTTCAGTGTATTATTAATTGTATTAACTTTTCATTTGTATATAACTATCAATGATTTCGCAGGTAATTAAAAAAAGTGATAGTTAACCATTATTTTGCAACTTAAATTAAAAAACTTAAATTTTAAATTGATAAAAATTATCCCTGAACACTACAGGAGCTGATTCGTGTCCACCAATCAACGTTGACAAGGCCAATTGTTCATATTGTATATCAAGGTCATATAAGTGTCATTGGTGTGTAGAGTTGAAAGAGCAATTTGCTAATTTGAGTTTAAAAGAAAGATGTGGTGAAAGACATCAATTGGAAAGGAAGTGTAGGGACGGACACATCATTTCCCGTCCAACAGAAGACTCAGACAAAATCAATTTGATTCGCGACCACCCATTGAGTCCAACAATTCAATTGAAACCACAAAAAGTGTTGATTGCGTTGAGTCCACAACAGGAGGTCAGGATTCCGATCAGCTACAAAAGGTCCAAGGACCATCCCATGGATTTGTATTATTTGATGGACTTATCTTGCACTATGAAAAAACATAAGGAGGTGCTTGGTCAAATTGGGGAAAGATTGATGAAAGCAATGAACAAAATTACTAAAAATCCTCGATTCGGGTTCGGCTCATATGTTGATAAGCCTGTGATGCCGTATTCGGCTTTTAATATAGAGTAAATTAATTTAATTAATCAAGATGGTTTATTTGACAAGGTTTTTTTAAATTATAATTTGAATTTAGACCGGTCAGATGCAAAAACACAGACTCTAGCACTCAACCGGATGGAGAGCCTCCTTATAGTTTCAGGCACATCACATTCACGAATAAATCGGAAGAATTTTCTATAAGAGTTAATCAAGCTCAACTTTCGGGAAACACAGACTCTCCAGAGGGAGCGTTAGACGCGTTAATGCAGGTCTTGGTTTGCGGTAAAGAAATCGGATGGAGAGACAAATCACAGAAAATAATTGTTGTCGTCACTGACGAAGAGTTTCATATCGCAGGCGACGGAAAGGTATAGATATCTCAAATCTGTTCATTAAATTTCAATTTTATTTTTGACAGTTGGCGGGAATACTGACCCCAAATGATGGAAAGTGTCATATGTCTCCTTCTGACGGATCTTCTATTAGAAATTACATGTATTATAATCTGACGGACTATCCCTCAATGTATCAAATCAAAGATAAAGCGAAGGGGTTCTCCATTCTATTCAGTGTGACCAAAGAGGTTGAACATATATATACCACACTCAAGAATATTATCGGTCCTAATGCTGAAGTGGCTCCACTCAAAATAAACCAGGACATTGCCATTAAACTGATCGAAGATCTTTACAAAAGAATCACAACAAATGTTATGCTAACTGTTAGTCGAGAAAAGTCTGAGTTTGTCCAGGTCACATTTAGAGCTCTGTGTGATGGATATAATTGGGTCGAGGCATCAAACTGTCAATTCAAAGAGATTAAGGAAATCCAATTCGAAGCGATCATCAAATTAATTAAATGTCCTAACCTTAAGACACAGTGGAATGAAAAGTTCAAAATTGGTATTAATTTGAATTTAATTATTGTTTTCCTATACTTTGAGTGAAAAAAACTTTTAATTTTGTCCGAAAAGAAATACAAAGCGATAATGAATTGATTGATATTGAATTGAAAATGTTGTGCGAATGTGATTGTGATGTAAATGGCTTTCAAAAGGATTCACCCGAGTGTTCATCTAATGGGACCCTCGCGTGCGGTATATGTCGTGAGTGTAATGGCATCAGAACGGGTGACAAATGCGAATGCGATCCCGAGAAACCTCGCAATCCGAATAACCCGGATGGACATTGCAAGATAGGAAGTGATTGATAAACAAAAATCAAGATTATTCTTTCTAATAATGATGAAAATTACCTTTTCTTTTGATAGATGACACCAGAATATGCAGCGGTAGATCCAAAGCCACGTGTGGTTGCAATAAGTGCGAGTGTAATGATAAAGGTTATAGTGGCAAATACTGCGAGATAGAGGAATATAGGTGCTATCCTGATCATGACCTTACCAAGAACATCTGTAACGGAAACGGTAGATGCAATAAAGATGGAAAGTGTGATTGCTTCAAAGGCTTCATTGGAACATATTGTGATTGTCCCTTGTCAAACGATACTTGTACTAAACAGGGCACTCAAGAGGTATTATTTTTTTTGTTGCAATTCACAAATGAATCTTTGATTTTAGGTGTGTTCAGGCGTTGGTAAATGTGTTTGTGGTAAATGTAAATGCAATGATCATTTCACCAAGGGAGATTTCTGCCAATTCTGTCCGAGTTGTGAAGCCAACGAAATCTGCAATAAAACGGTTAAATGTGTCCAAAAAATATGTGAAACCATTTACGGAATTAAAGAGAACTGTAGCGAAGACTCAATGAAAAAATGCTTTGACTTTCGCCACGAATTGGTTAAAGAGTTGAATACAACGGCAAACCTATTCACATATCAGTGTAGGTTTCAGACGCCTGACAACGAGTGCGCCGTCGAGTTCAGGTATGAGCGGACTGACAGGGATCAAAATGGCCAAACGTATAGCTCCTTCAGAATTGCCCACCCATTTAAAAATTGCGCTAAAAAGACTGACCTGGTTGTTGTCGGCAGTAGTGTTATCGCCGGCACTATTCTCGTCGGTTTGGCTCTACTACTCATCTGGAAGTTATTGACTGAGATATGGGACAGGAAGGAGTACTCCAGGTTCCAAAAGGAATTGAGCAAAGCCAATTGGGGACAGGTATGCCATCACAATTGTTTTGCTCCTTTTTAAGTTTTTAAATTTTTCAGAGCGAGAATCCCCTCTATAAGGAGGCGAAGTCCACTTTCCAGAACCCAATGTTTGCGCTGAGAGATAGGGCTCAGAAAAGACTGTCCCGTCTCACTGAACGCTTCTCCAGAAGATTTGATTTCAATCCAAATAATAATTAAGTTTATTGTTAACCAAAAATGTTTTTTACATTATTTTTATATCATTTTAACGATTGAAATCAGTTTCCATTTCTATGGAATCGATTTAAAATGATTTTAATTTTGTTAACAAAATCTGGTTTTCAATAGTTTTTCGTTTCTCCGAATCATTTTCTCTGATTTAAAAATAGCAAAGAATTGATCGACTCTTCAGTTAATATCAAACAAACAAAAATGTGTTTAAACAGATTTTTTCTGATTTGGAAAAATACTTTCGATTATATGAAAAAAAAGAAAAACAAAATTAAGTAATCAATTGTTTCAACACATGTTGTGTTGGAATTAAAGGTCGAGTGCTGTCACACAAACAACTATTCGATAGAGTAATCGTAAAATCCGTTAGGAATTGAAGTTATATTGATTGAAAATTATCTTAACAAGTTTAAAAGCTATAGGTAAATATTAAAATATATTTTTAATCTAGAAAATTAATCTAGTTGAAACGATCAAGATGAACTTAAATGGGCTAGACTTCAGTGTCCGGAAAGCTATTAAAAATATCGGAGAGTATAGCAATCGGGGAATTACTACTCCCTTTCTTCTTAATCGAAGGAATTTTGGGCAGAATCTGATCGCACTTATCGTTCTCTTCATTGAAGTCCCCGCATATCAGTCCCATAGTGTCCGTCACGTAAGAGCCGAAGAGTGCTTCCAAACCATTCATTGTTTTTTGTGAACAGTGTTTTGAATTTCTTTCAAATGTCTGCATAAAACATGATTTCAAGCGATAGGTGAGGCTAATGAAAATTAACAAGTTAGTTATGCTAGATATAAAACTAACTAGATAACTTGTTCGTACCAACAAGATAATGGCATTTTTATTTTGTGATCGTCAACGAGAACGACACCATTGAGTCCACTCAACCATTTGGTCCAACACTTCCTGTTCTCTTTAATGCCCGCATTCCCACAGCGACCCAACTCAACAAAGTTGGCGCTCCTCCGACGGGACCGACAGATGTTTGCGTTAGTCTTCGTTATTGAGTATAACAATAAAGAGGCCAAACGTTTGGTCAAATTATTCATACATTTATTGATATGGTTTTGAATCTTTCCCTCATTTATCGTATTATTCCTTTGATTTCAATTAATATTTCAAATGATTTTAAATAATTTATTCGAGAAATTGAATGAATAAATACCTGCAAAACGATTTCATCTCATTTTGATTTGTGGGAAACTTACGACTCAGGGCTGCGAACAGAAAGTTATCGATGACTAAAACATCAGTAGTTTCAGACTCTTTATCGCACTGGTATTTCTGGCACAGAATAAATTCTATGCACGTTATGAGTGTCAGCCCTAATATCAATAAGTTTAACGATTTAGACATTTTTTACGCGTGTTTTGTAGTTTCAACAATTTTTTTCTAATATTTTAAAACCAAGTCTTTTAAAACCAAGTCTTTTAAAACTTGTCTTCAAATTGAAGTTAATGTTTGAGAAAAATTTGTGCTGACCTTCACTTAACTTCAAACAGAAAAGAAAATCGTGAGAAAGAGAAAGTCAATTGACTTCAATCGAAGTCCTTTTTTAGTCAAATTATTATTATCTGATATTTTGTATTCAACTCAAGAATACTTGATTTTGACGAAAGTGATATCAAAACGAGTTTTTCAATTTATAAATTGACATCATTTTTATTTTATATCTCAAGTACTTTGAGCATGGAAAGTTTTTCCTTTATTCAAGATTATCAATATTAATTTTAAAGATTGTAAATAATTTAAACATGTTATTATCTGAACAAGATAATTATATGTTTATACAGTGCAATGCGGAAAAATATTGGCGTAGTTTCAATGTAAACTAACAATGTTAATTTAATATTGTGCAAGTTAAAACAAGCAAGTTGAGCAAGGTGAGAGCTATTTCATACCGAGTCCTCTGGTACACTGTCAAAGATAAGCTCTAAGAGAGAAAAGAGAGAGTTGTTCATCAGTTTTATCTTTTGAGTCGGAATTTTGTTATAAATTTGATCGCATTTGTCGTTATCTTCTGTATATTGGCCGCACATTATCCCCAATACGTCCGTTAAATATGACGAGAATTGGGCTTCGAGTCCGTCCCTCGACTTTCTCGTGCAATCCTTTGAGTTATTTTCAAATGACTGAAAAAAGCAGGACTTCATTCTGTAGATTGAACTGGAAATTGATTGAAAAATAAAAATTAAACGATCAAGATTATTTAGCTTGCAAACTCACCAGCAAATCAATGGTATCTTATCAATGGTTTCGCGATAATAGGGTTTTGTCTAAATATTAAAAATAATTTTATGAAAAAAGTGATAAAAAAATAAATAAATCTTTGAATTACTTTCAAAACGATTGCAATTCCTTTTGATTTGTCGGGTATTTGCTATCAATTGAAGCAAACATAAAATAGTCGGTCACTGTTCTGTCAAATTGTTTTGAATCTTGGCACTCAACATCCTTACACTTTATTATTTTAACCGTTAGAACTAAAATCAATAAAAAAATTGTAAAAAATTTAGACATTTTTATTGATTCTGATATCGATTGCAATTGTTTTGAAGACTGGACTCTAATTCTCCGGATTTCGGCTTTTTATAGGATTTCAGAAATTGTTTTTGTTTTTTATAGAAAATATCGATTCCTTTACCAATAGTTTAATTATTTAATAATTATTTATTAGTAATAATTGATTACCAAAATGACGATTATTTGTGTCATAAATTTGTTCAATTGTTGAGAAAAACATGTTATTCGTAAACTACCCATAATTGAGAAAATTGTGGACCAAATATCAAATAGTATTCATTAATTTACAACTAATAGAGTTGTTATCACTTTTTAATTTCAGTTGTTGCTTGACAACTCAAATTTATCACAATGCCATCGTCGCTCTCCCCTCCAAAAATCTGACTACCAAACAAGCTTGTAATTAAGCATTACAATGAATTTCAGTTGCATTGTTGAAATTCACAACAATGAGCTTGAAATTATGAAAATCATTTTTGAAATTATTGAAAGTTTAATTGAATTCTCTTTATTATCAAAGACAATGATAGTTAAAATAAAATATTCCCTTGATAATAAAGAGAGTTCCTGTGAAGGACCATTTTCAGGCTACCCGTTTCTGGCTCACACTCACTATAATTTATGAGTACCCTGTCCCCGCAGGCATAGGCTCATAGCAATAGAAAAGCTACCCTCCCTGTCCCCTGGAATCTGTATGGAGCGAAACTTAGATATAACTGAATAACAAAAATACAATTTTGTTGTTTTCATAATTAGTTATATTTTTCTCGTTTAAAAAATAAACATAATCTTGGTTAATTCATTGATTGATTGATTAATGATCATAATCTACCGGTGCGTTGAAGTCTAAGGGAGTTGCAAGAGTTGGTGTTCGTCATATAGTTTTTGTGTTACGTTAAACACCTGTTCAGCCACGAGTGCCAATCGATTCATGCCGTCACTGACCGTAACCTGAGTCTCACTGGAGGGCACAGCACCACAATAGGCCCGTTCCACCAATTGGTAGCGATAGGGCAGTGTATACATAGCTATAGACGCACTCTTCTTGATGTACCAAGGGTGGTATTTGGCCAGGGTCTTCTTGTAGCACTCTCGGGCCACGTCAGCGGTTCCCTTGTCGTCCTCGAGACGGCTCACCTCAAGCATAAACTGTGAGACAAACTCCAGTGCTCTGTGCAGTCGGAGCAGAGTTCGCGTACCCGACGGACGCTTAGATAAATCCATTTCCAGTAAATTATTTGTCTTTTCGTATTCAATCATTTTCTGGACAGTCCTGTAGTGGACACCGATTTCACTGCATTTCGAGTAGTCTTTCAATATATTGATCTTCGACTCCACGTCTTTGGCCACAAACATGAAGACGGCTCCCAATAAGTGGAAGAATCTGTTCGTCAAATAAGGGATCAACAGTTTTAGCGATTGATTTGTGGTTTTATGAGATAATTGTTTGACAAATACCGTAACAATTCGTTGAATCCCTTGAGATAGTGGTCTAAATCGATGGCGTTCTTGTCGTCGATGCACTTATGGAGTGCCTCACAAACCACTTCTATGTCAAAGGCTTTCTTGTGATTATCAGCTGATATGCCATTAGTATGACTCGAGTTCGCCATCGCTTTCAACATAAAACTTACCCGAAATATGTCTGAATTGTTTCATTGAGTTTATGTGGACTTAAAGTTTTGCTCTCTTTAGTCAATACTATAGTATAGTTGTTCACAAAATGTTGTTCACGTTTTCAATGCTTTCAAGTATAAGAGCTCAACAGGCCTTCAGTGCAGAGCATGCGCTTAAATTTCTCTTCTCGTTGGAGATATTGTAGTTCTATACACTGAGTATTCGAATTAAGCAAAATCCCAATTAAGAAAAACCTTTAAATAGTGAACATATTTTTAATTTCAGTTTATAATAATGCCATCCTATCTGATTAAGACATAATATACCTAGAAAATGGGAGTCGACTAATTCGACTACTCAGTGTAGTGTCAAATATATGAATACACAGATACTTCTCGAATGGAAAGTGCCCTGGGACTCAGAATTTTTCACTTTTGAGAGGTTTTTAATTTCAGTTGCTTGACACGCTCGATACGCTTTCAACAAAACAATTCAATAAATGAGTTAAGAATTTCATAACAGTTTCATATATTAGAGGTTCAAAGTCATTGATATTAGAGCTTTGGGTCTGAATTTTTGTTTCCATTTGAGAATTGAGAGGTTTTTACTTTCGAGAGGTTTCCTTAACAATAGATTTCTATGGAAAGGGGTTTCGGGTCTCATAAAGTGTTTCACTTTTTAGAGGATTTTCCATCCGAGAGGTTATACTTTCGAGAAGTTTAAGTGTAGTCTTTCCGTATGTGTAAACCATTTGGTAAACCATTGATAAAAGTGAAACTACTCTTACACTTCACTACAGACAGATTCACAAACGAGACTCAAATTCAACTCATCTATCAAAAGCTCAAATCCATAGAAAAGTGAGAAATAAAATAATAATAAACAAAAAAAAATCACATCAAGGTCAGATAAATTTAATTAAAAATATTTGATGCAATATTTGTTAGGTTTTAACAAATAACTCGATTATAACTGGAGTTTGACTGTATTTGAAGTCAAGTCTCTCGGTTTTCATATCTAAGCGATCGATGTATCGATAGTATTGATAATCGTATTGTAGTTTCGATATTAATGTGTTGTTTGGTCTAAACTATCGGTTGTTTGCGATATAACACAACACTGAAAGCCATTGAGTAAAGCCGTCAACACTCAGACAAACACTCAGTTTATTTGAATTTTTAATTTGAAATACAATTTATCTGATTTTGTGCGACAATAATATAGATAACAAAATTTCAGGACTAATCAAATCACTGTTTAAACTAATCGGTCAGTCAGTTATGTCGGAGTCAGTCATCACACAAAACAACAGTTTGGACGACAACTTGTCAGCCACTGAACCAACGGTTTGTACATTAATTTCATCCATTTTTAAGTTAATTACAATCAATTTTCTATCGATAATACATTCAACTTATGTCTAATTAATGTTTAGTTAATACTAAATATTAAATCAATTGTTAAATCATTAAAAATGAGTTAAATTTAGTTCAAATGCTTTTTTGCGCCAAACATTTGTCTCAACAAAACAGCATTTAATCGCTTTTATCGATTGTTTTTCAAATGTATTTCATTTGTTTTAATACTAAAATCAATTGAAAACTATTTATATTTAATTAATATTTCATTTGAATTGAGTGTCTATTGAGTGAAATGCCTTTTATTTAAATTAATTTGTATTTAAAATGTGTTTTTGCCGTATGTTTATGTGATATGCCGTACAAAACAGTGAGTCTAACAGAGAGTGCAGTCAATCAGTAGTCAAACTCAAAGCCACAGACAAATGGCGGCCCCTTTTCGGCGCTCAAACACTGCACTCAACGTTGAGCTCATAAATGCCGTACTCTTTGAATGCTTTGACAACACTATTGGACAGACAGAGCCTACTATTGGACTCTCTCTGCAACCAATCACTGGATTAGACACAAGTCATAAATAAAACAAAAATTATGTCTTTTTTTGTTGTTTTCATTCAAAAAACATTTTATTTTATTTCAAAAAATACTTTAAAAACAAAATCTAATTATTTTATGCCTTCAGAGGAATAATTAATTAAAGATTTGATCCATTGATAGGTCGAACCAAATGAGAACGACATCAAAGATAACGGCGACGCTCAAGAAGAGGACACATCGCCCGCAAAAAAGATTAAATTATCAAATGATGTGAACGTAAGTCAAGAATTATCGCCTTTTTTGTCTTCAATTAACAAATCAATTATTTTGATGGTTAGGCGGAAGCGCCGGTACCGGCGGCCAGAGCTGGTCGACCATCAAAGGCTTCGACCGCTAAACGACTGAACATTTTGGAGAAGACGGCCAAAGAGGGCGAGGCTTTGCTTCAGAATATGGGCCACAAATCGGATGACAACCCGGAGAGCACTCGAAGGACGACGCGTTCGCAAACTCGGGGAACACCCGCTCCTACGCCGACACCTCCTAAGAAAGAGAGGGCGACCCCGAAATCAACGCCATCCAAGGTTTGGGATCAATTAAAGCCCCATTTCAATGGCTAACTGTTTTTATTTGATGACATATTAGGACAACACTCCAAACTCTGGTACTCCTAAACGAAGGGGACGTCCGCCGAAGAGTTCAGTAAATAATTCAGTTGAGGGTAAAACTGAAGTCAACACTAATTCTGAGGAAAAGACAGAAAAAAGTGAATCGACGGAAGAAACGGACGAAAGTCAGGAGAAAACCGTTAATAATACCAATAATAGTAACGAAACCAATAATAAGACCACAAAAGACGCCAAAACCAGCGAAAGTGCTGAAAAGCCGAAGGACGCCATCGATGGAAAGGCATCGAAAGGAGAGAAGGCGGCCATCGAACAAACCAATGACTTGTCGGCCAAAACCAACTCTATATCAGACGATACCTCAAAATCTGTGCCGGTTTTAGACACACAACAGCCAACACCAGAATAATTGTAATGTATTTCCACTTAATTTAATATTTTGATTGTATTTCAGTTGGATTTTGATTTGTTTATCACTTTTAATGATATTTTAAAAATTGGTCTAATTTTTTGATTATCTTATATTTTAGATAAAGAATTCGTGCAACTCTTCGACTGCAATGTTTCACATCATTTCACATTTCAAAGAGTAAACTAAAAGTTCAATAAATACTTTCTTTTTCTCAAATTATAATAATTTTCGTTTACAACAAAACAAATGAATACAAAAACAACTTTTTTTGTCATAATTTTTCTCAAATCAAATCATTAATTAAGATATCGTTTCGTTTTTTATTTTAGTTATTCATTACATTATTTGGAGTTTTATTTAAAGAAATGAATTTAAATGTTCTTTTGTTGTCGAAAGACATGTCATTAGACACACATTTACCGCACAATTCAATTAAAAATAGGATTCACAGCTCTCCTGACATTCGACTCTCTCTTCAATATAATTATCTCCTCTTTTAATGACAAAAAAACTCTTCGGTTTTTGATCTATATTTTGGACAAAGACTTCGCGATATTTAAGCGACAAAAACGACATTTTGTCGATTGATTTAAATATTTTTATGTAAGATATATCTCAAAACTAAAGACAAAAACCATTGCTTTTAAGACCCCTTTTTATCCCCAATTCATGTTTTTTTCGATCTTTTGTTTGAAGTAAAGAACGGATTCTCTCTTTAATAATATATATCTTTAATTTTATTTTGTCTTTACTTTAATAATAATAATAATAATAATTAGTTTTTATTTTTAATGAAATCAAAAACACATTTGATATAAATTATTGTATGTTTTGATATGATTTCCATACTTTGTTTGACATCGCATTTGAATCAATTGTTTTCGTTGTGTTTTTGAGACCTAATTATCACCTCTTAATTGATAGTCATTTCTGAAGAATACGAATAACTCTTTCTTTTTGATGACAAAACACATAAATAGACAAAAAATTTGGGAAAAAACATTTTAAATGAAAAACAATTGAAATAATAGGAGTTTTTATTAATAATAAAAATGAAAAATATTTGAGAAAATAATTTGAATTTTACTGTAAATACAGTTCTCACAGAAAAAAGATATAATTATTATAAGAAATCGTATAATAATTGGTTTTCTTATTCACCGATTCCTCTGTTTTTTAAGTTTTTATTTTTTGTGAAGACATCAAAAGTTATGTAAAATTTATTCTAAAAATACACAAAATTTTGTTCAAATTTTTAAACATAATTTCATTTCATTACTCATAATGTGGTGCAAGGATTCAGACATTAATTATTATTATTATTTCTTTATATAAAACATATAAAAAGTTTTATTTTCATCCAATCTATTGGTGTGAATGTCTCGTAATCTTCAGTTTTGATCCTTTATTCTTGAGTTTGTTTTTTATTCCCTAAAAAATTCTTTAAATCAAATAATTGTATGACTTTTTCATTAATTAAACGAAAATTGAAAAAACAAATTGTCTGTAAATGTTAGACAAAAGAAGACTTTGAAAACAATTCTATAGTTTTCTATAATTTATTAACAGAAATGAAAGAAAAATTTTGCGTTCATTACATGTGTGCTATCAATTGAAGTAATAATTATTTAAGTCTTAAATTTATTTCAAATTCAAATCAAATTTTGTTTTTATTTAAATTCATTCATTTGTTTGGTTTGTATTCGAGAAAAGCATTTATAAAAACAAAAGCAAAACATGTATTCAATAGTCTTATTATTTTTTGATGTCAGTGCCATTCGAAGCGACATTTCTTATCATTAAAATTCATTTGTCTTTTGTTTTTTGTAAAAACAATTTTAATTACAATTAATTATTGATTTTAATTATAATTATTACTGATTTCAATGATTAGTCGATTTGTCTTTTGATTGGAAACACTTCTCTATAACTCTCAGGTCTTTAACATTATTTTAAATGTAATTCTTTAATGAGAATAATGTTAATCAGATTTCCAATAAAAACAACTTATTTCAAGTTTTTTTAGCGATAAAATTATCCTTGTTCATATTTTCTTTGAGAGATTCAAATTTATTCAAATTTAGAAAAAATAATACATTTCTGAATATTTTGCAAATATAAGCAAAATATTTGAACATCACATGTGAACAGGACTCAGATCTAACGCCTCCTCATAAGTTGGCAATTCATCATGGTAAGGGGGCGGTTGGCTCTCATCAGGAGGTGCGGAAGGGTTTACCGGAAGAATAGGGGTTTCAAGTGCTGAAGCGATTAGAACAGGAAATGTGATAAATATATGGTTTGAAGAATTTAATGGTTGGAGTGTATGTGAATTGTTCCGGAGCTGATTCTGACGCACATTTCTGTTGTTATGAGAAATAGGATCAGCTCTTTCTGAGGGATCAGAATCAGAGGACAGTGTTTGTGACCGTTCTGTTGAGATAAACGGAAGGCAATAAAAGATAGCCATAAAAAGAAAGACTCCGATCCCTATAATGATAATAATCTCGAAAAAAGATGTCTCCATTTTTGCATTGGGGCTGTGCTGACACTTATCAAGTATTTTGTCATATTTAAATCCGTGAGCGCATATGAAGACATCCCTCTGATATACTTCACAACGATTTGTCATAAAATTTAAAGTAAAATGTCTTTTGCACTGACAGACAGTTTGATTGCATTCAGAATTCGTATCAAATTTACGACATTCTGAGTCGTTGTCACACATCCCACCGATTATGTTGGGAAATGTTCGGCACCGGTTCTCACTTGAGTCATAAAAATATCCCCGATTACAATTACATTGATTGTTGAACCCATCGCAATGAGAGTTGGGGACCTATCGGACAGCAATTATTAATGTTTTCAAATGTTTCAAAGGTATTTACGGTATTATTGCATTGAGATGACCAAGAACATTCGAAATTTTCAATCAGGATTTGATAGCATTTATCATTGACTTGTCTATAGCCTGGTTTGCACTGACAGTTGCCATTAAGGAGTGCAATGATTTTGTCATCTCTTAATTCAAAGTGAAGTTTGATATCATTTTCAGTCATTGAATCGATTTGTTTGCTTTGAGAACAGATTCTGTCCCCCATTCGACTGCATTGTTCATCGAGAAGACACCCCTTTCCCAGATTTCGGTAGTCGAGACAGAATCCGAACTCATGGACTGGAATCGGGTATTGAGAGTCACACTCACAGAATCCCAATTTTCTATTACAATGAGTGCCCGGATTACAGTAAAGAGAGTTCGAGGAATTGATTCGACACTTCTTGTTTAGGAGGGTTTTGTTGGAACTCAAACAATAAATCACTTGTTTTGATGAAATCAATAATAAAATTATTGATATTATTTTCATCAGAATTACAAAAATATATAATCTTTTGGTTAAAACTTATCAATATTTTCATCACATTCTCTGAATGTCAGACCAAACCCTACCACAAAAGAGGACAGCGCTCTCACTCGTCGTTTTCCTTAAATATTATTCTTAAAGAATCAAAATTTGAAATTTTCATATTATTTGCATAAACTTTATTTCGCATAATTTTTTCGCATAAATCAAATATTTATTTAAAATTTATAATAAAATATAATATATATTAAATGATAGAATATTTAACGAAATTATTTTTAAAATTTTATTTCTTAATAATTATTTACGAAAAGCATTCATATCAAGCGCCTCGTCATAAGTTGGCAGATCATCAGGGTAAGGAGGTGGATCATTTTCCTCAGATGTAAGGTTGGCATCAGTCGTGCGATGAGTAGAGAGATTGAGAGTTACAAACGTTCGGTTCAATCGTTCATTTGATTGGATTAGATGTGACTCTTCATTGATGGGATCACTTGAGTGAACGCTTTCATTATCAATAGGTATTCTTTCAGACATAATATTATTTTGATTGGAATTATAGAATATTTTGCTCATCAAAATAGGAACCCAATACGAAGAAGACCTCATCAAACCCAATACGAATAAAACCAAAATTCCTATTAAGAATTCCTTTGATCCTTTGATCGCCTTTTTCTGATCATAGTTGTATTTCCGTATTTTGCATTGATCATTCAAAATATCTTCCTCTTCACGCAAACTGCACTGGCAAAAATTGATCGACAATTTTTTATCGTAAACATGGACTTTCCTGCGCCTCAAATAAACGGTAACATCTCTTCCAGTGATTGAATTGATTTGTTTACTTCCGAAACAAATTCTGTTCTTTTTTTGACGGCACTGTTCGTCAATAAGACATTTCTCTCCCAAACGCCTGTAGTCGAGACAATACCCGATTCTCGGTACAGGAATCGGGTATTCAGAGCTGCACTCGCAAACACCCAGTTCTATATTACAATGAGTGCTCGGAGTTTTGCAAAATTCATTATTCCCGCATTTTTTAGGTAGAGTTCTGTTAGAATTTACAGAATAAGACACTTTTGGTGAAAAAATCAATAATAAAATAATTGATATTATTTTCATCAAAATTCAAAATATATATATTTTTGATAAAAAAAATCGTTAAGAATTGTTTCCTCACATTATTTTGAATTGAAACAAACCCTCCATAAGAAGACAACAGCGCTCGCAGATGTCTTCCAACACAAACGTCAAATCGATTTTAAGGATTACAAAACTTTATAATAAACCACTTTCTCTACACAAATATTATTTATTGTGATTAATAAAATGTTTTGAGTTTTGAGTTTCAACTTTCTTAAAATCTATTCAAATTGAAGCAAAACTCATCCATTGCTTCCTTTTAACTCTTGAGTCAATACTTCTGCGAAATTCATTGAAATAAAAAATATTTATTTAATCAAAAATTAAATTTAATTACAATTTTATAATAGAAATACAAAATATAAATTCAAATTACATGCGAACTGTTCGGACAGACAGCGCCTCCTCATAAGTTGGAAGCTCATCAGGATAAGGAGGCGGTTCATTTTCATGTGTTGGGGCCGAAGAGTTAGCATAAATTGGATCCAACCGATCGATCGGAAGTGAACTCTCCCGGAGCCGATCAGATAATAAACTTCTGTAACGATTAGCCGTTTCTCTACTATCCCTCTCTGATAACCAAATTCCATATCTTATAAATTTATAGCCAATTGTGAGGACGAGAATCACGACAACAGCAAAACACACCAGAATTTGAATGAGAACACCATAACCTCGTGACTGGTTTTTAATTATGGGCCGACACATAGTCTCAAATTCATTGAATATATATCCGTTCGGACAAACAAATGTGATGTATCGGAAGGGATGACTTTTACATCTGCTGTCTATCAAATCAAATTTGAGTCCGTCATTGCAGTCACACAAACCGTGTTTGCACTCAGAGTTTGGATCAAATTCACGACAAACAGAATCATTAGCGCAAACGTCACCGACTTTTTTAGGAATGTATTCACAGATCCTCTCATTCGTATCGAAATAAAATCCCGGATTACAACTGCACTGGTCATCATCGCAGGTATATCTGTACTGTTGGACAGACATTCAATTAGAAATTCGTTGATAAGAGTTATGTTGAAAATGCTTACCACTAGTGCGCAGTCAATACATTTATAATCGTTATAATTAAATGAGATTTTAAAGCACTTGTCCTTCACGTGTCTATACCCAGGTTTACAGCGACAGCCATTAGGGCTCCGCTCTTTGTGGTTACCTCTTGTTCTGTACCATGAATTGGATACTTTTATCTGATGATCCCATATATAGTTTTCAGGAATTAAATCAATTTGTTTGCCTCCAAAACAAAATCCATTCTCTATTTGAATGCATTGATCGTCAGTAAGACATTCCTCTCCTAAACGCCTCAAGTCGAGACACAATCCTGTTTTTGGGACAGGAATTGGGTATTCTGTGTCACACTCACAGACTCCCAGTTCTCTATTACAATGAGTGCCCGGTTTTCTGCATTGAGAAGATGTAAAACAAGGCTTCCGAAGGGTTTTACTGGCACTCAAACAATGAATCAATTGTTGTGATAAAATTAATAATAAAATAATTGATATTATTTTCATTAGAATAAAAAAAATATATTTATTTTGATGTCTGAAACTTATTTATACTTTCGTCACATTTTGAATGTCAAACGAATGCCACCCAAAGTGGAGAGCGCTCTCACTCGTCGTTTTCCTCAAATATTATTCTTCAAGAATTCCTTTTAAACCCAAACAAAAAACTTTTATCTGTAGACGACATCCCTTTCTGATGGCTTTCACATCCTTGAAGTAATGGTTAAGTCCTTGAAATCTTTGTATCCACTCAACAAATCTCTTCCACAAAATACTTAGAGTTTAAAATATTTGAGTTTATATTTATATGAATAAAAATAACACTTTTCTCGTAATTATATAAACAAATTACAAATCAAAAGAAATCAAAAATAATTCAAAATTATTTATATTTTAGACAAATATTGTATTAAAACCAAAATAATTGTAAATAAATTATTTTAAGAAAACTTTTAATTCCTTTTCAATTATTGTTATCATAAAATGCGAACCTTTCCGACAGACAACGCCTCCTCATAAGTTGGCAAATCATTTGGATAAGGAGGAGGTCTACTCTCATCGGGTGGCGCTGAAGGGTTATCAATTGGAAGTGGATGACGGGTAGCAAATGGTAGGTCAGAATAATTTGTTGTTTCGATTGGAATATTGGTTTCAAAATTGGCAAAATAATTGACAGCGTTTGGCAAAGGAAAGGTAGCAAATGGTAGGTTTGAATAATCGATTGGTGCGGTGGGAACCGAACTATTTGAAAATTGACCAGAGCTCACACTTGTTTGTGGAAGAGGTCGACCAAATCTTTCGGGATGTATGTTGCGATAACTTATCAATTTAATCAAAGTGATGGCAAAACCGAGGGGTACTCCAAATAATAATAGAACAATCTTTATATATTCTGAAAATGACCAAGTACTTTTCTGCTTTACACTATTATCTTGATTATTATATTTAATGCATTGATTGCGAGAGTAGTCAGAGGAGTAGTAACCCATTTTGCAGCAACAGACCTGAGAAGTGCGCTTCCCTTTTGGTATATCTTTCCAAAGCAAATATTTTAAGATTTGGTTTACAGTAATTGAATTGATTTGTTTGCCGTCATTACAAATGCTGTTTTCAATATGACTGCACTGTTCGTCAATCAGACATTTATCTCCAATAGACCTGAAGTCGAGACAAAACTCGGTCTTCGAGTGATCTGTAGTCATATAAACGATGAAAGTTTTCATTCAATTTTTATTAAAATTTAAACTCGAAATTAATTTTTGAAGAGCTCTTACCTCTATTAGGGACAGGAATTGGGTATGAGGGGTCGCAATCACAAACTCCTTTCACTCTCTGATTTAGAATTAGACATATTTTTGTAACAGTTTTGTTGGAACTCAAACAATACGATACTTCTTGTAATGAAATTAATAATAAAATAATTGATGTTATTTTCATCAGAAATACAAAACACTAATTAGTTTTCGATCAAAACTCTTAAACAAATCAAACTTTTCGTTGCAATGATTGAAACCAAAACAGACTCTTCAAACAGAAGTCGACAGCGCTTTCAGTCTTTTCTTACATCAAGTGATGTAATCCTTAAAATTCTGGAATCGACTCAACTCTTCTGCGAAATGTTTTGTTAGTAAAAATAAATTTATTGAAAACATTTGTTTACAAACTTATAATAACAGATATAAATAGAATGCAATTCAATAGAAAATAAATATTTTTTGGGAAACTTTTATTATTTAAAGGAATTATTTACGAACAGTACTAATATCCTTCGCTCTCTCATAAGTTGGTAGTTCGTCAGAATAAGGGAGTTCCTGGCACACTTTGATCAGGGGGAGCATCAAAACAATTTTCTGGGAGAGAAAGAGAAAGGGCAAAAAAGTTCTGTTGATTCTCGACGTTTGCCGATTCGGTAGTAACAAGGTTATCTGTCAACTGATTCAATGGTCTGCTTTCGTATTGTTCCGAAGGTGTTCCCACAATTAAATTATTATCAGAGTTGTCTTCTCTTTGAGATTCTTGACCATGATCAGACCCCCTCGTTTATCTATTGTACTATTAGATGTGCTAGTAGACCTATCTATTAATAGTATAGTTAAATTTGTAACATTCAAACAATACGATAATTATTGTAATGACTAATCTTTTATATTAATGGGAGAACACATCCATTTCACAAATAAGTGGTCCTTTTTATCTTAATCTGATATATGACCATGATGGTTCGCAATTCTTTTGAATAAACAAAATCACAAGTTTTCATATAAGTTTAAAATCATTTAATATTAATAACATTCGTATAATACAATAGTTTTGGGAAACTTTTATTATTTAAAGGAATTATTTTCGAACAGCACTCATATCCATTGCTTCCTCATAAGTTGGTAGTTCATCAGGGTAAGGAGGTGGCAGACTCTCATCAGGGGAAGTATCCAACGAATTTTCTGGTAGAGACAGTGGAAGGGCAACAAAGTTGTGTTGATTTGTAACCTCGACATTTGGTGATTGGTTTGTATCAAGGGTATTTCTTCTCTGATTCCATGGCCTGTTTGCGTATCGTTCCGCAGGTCTTCTCAGAATTGAACGGTTGTTATCGGAGTTCTCTCTTCTCTCTTCTCTTTGAGATTCGTGTCCGGAATCATCTCTTCCGCGAACGACAGCTCTAAATATTGTGGAAAAAATAACAAAAACTACTAAAACTACTTTCCATCCTCTGCCTGAGTTTGTTTGGTATCTGGGTAAAGTTTCAGTATCATATGACCAGGTATGGTACGGCACCTGATTTGGCACATATTCTTTACATTTTCCACTGATTGGAGAGAAGGTATAACTTGTCTTACAGTTACAGATATGATTGACATCGCACTCAGAGTTCTTATCGAAATCAATACAATTGTAATCAAAGCGACAGTTGTCTCCAATTTTCATAGGAAACAGTCGAAGCATTGATAAGCACTGATTCTTAGCTGAGTTATAAAAAGAACCTGGATGACAATGACATCTATTTGTGGTCAGATCGCAGTCAGAGAATAAAACCTGTCGAACAAACAATTATTAAAATGTATTTTAGAAGAAATATTGGGTTACATTTGAATTGCAGTCAATTGATCTTGAACAATTTAAATTATCAAGATAAAATTGATAGCATCTGCCATTCATTTGAAAAAAGCCGGATCTGCATTGACAAACACCAAACAAATGTTTGTTAGTCTCCCTTCCTATGAGGTAAGTCTTCACGAAGTCGTCGGTCATTATATCGATTGGTTTTCCACCAAAACAAATGCTGTTCTCTGTTTGACTGCATTGCTCTTCAATGAGACAGACCTCTTTCAATGTCCGGTAGTCTAGACATTGACTAGTTTTTGGAATAGGTATCGGATATCTATGATTGTGACACTTGCAGAGTAGTTCTGATCCACAACGAGCTCCGGGTGTATAACAGCGGCCAACTTTCCAACACTTATTGTTTTTCTGGATTTCAAGAATTTCTTTGAATTTATCTCTTGGACTATTAGATGTACTGATATTAAATTTTGTGGCACTTAAACAATAAGACAATTCTTGTGATACAATTAATAATAAAATTATTTCCTTCATTTCATTCCGAAAATCAAATAAATAATAGTTTTGAATAAAAAACTCCCAAACAATTGAATTCTTTGATTATTACATATTTTTGGTGCAACAGCCCAACAGCCCAACAGCCCAACAGACAAACAGCCAAACCCTTCGCTCAAAAGAGAAGAGCGCTATCGAACGCTTTTTATCATAAATAAGATATCGATTCTTTCAATTCTGGTAATCTTGGTATTCATCAATTTACATGATGTCGCTGTGGATTCATTTTATTGAGTTTAGATTTAATTAAAAGACATTAAAAATCAAATTACATTTAAAGCAATTAAATTAAACTCTAAATGAAAAATGTTTGCAGGAATACAATGAAAACTAAAAGACATTTATCTATTATTTATGAACAGTCGTCACATACTTAGTCTACTTTAAATTTGGCATTTGATCATGGTAATTGATTAGTAATTAAGTGGTAATGCAGATGGTGATGGTCGCGGTCATGGAGATGGCTGATTGTCGTCAGAGGTATTGTCAATAGTTGGCACAGTAAGTGTGACAAACACCTGATTACCATGGTGGTTAACTGGTTGAGGCAAATCAGAGTTTGTCCTAGATCCCTTCGAGTGCCTACTCCTGTTTGTATTTGTTCGCCTCCTGACCCTCTCTGTGAGGTGAGCCCCTCTCCAACACCAGAGCAGAAAAAATATTAATCCAATCAGAAGTAGGAAAACAATTATCTCGAGAATCAGAAGCCATCGTTTGCTTCCCTGTCCGTCGGGAAAGGGCTCACATGTGTCCGTCCGTTCGCCCAACAGATCAAAACTGAATTCTGTTTTGCAGTAACAGACGGATTGTCGGCACTCGGAGTTGACATCAAAATCAAAACAATCGGAATCATTGGCACAATTGCCGCCGATTTTCTTCTGCATAAGTCGGCACTGGTTTTCATTGGGATCGTAATTATATCCGCGATCGCAATGACATCGACTGTGCGCCCGATCGCAGTGGGAGTTAACGATCTGTCGGACAAACAAACATTTGTATTGTGTTTAACACATTTCAAATGACTTACTGTTTTTGTGCATTCATCTGACCTAGAACATTTGAAATTCTTGTTTACAATACGCAAACATTTGTAACTGATTAAAAGGTGATCGATTTTGCACTGACACTCTCCAGGGATATACCTTCCGTTGAAGTAATTCCTGACATCGTTTTCGGTGATTGACTCGATTTGTTTACCACCAAAACAATTACTGTTCTCTTGACTGCATTGCTCTTCAGTAAGACATCTCTCATTTAATTTTTGGTAGTCGAGACAAAACCCAATCTTTCCCAAAGGAATCGGGTATTGAGAGTCACACTCACAGACTCCCAGGTCTTTATTGCAATGAATGCCCGGAGTATTGCAGTCAAGAGTGTCCGATGAGGAGATCCCACACTTCTTGTTGGGGAGGGTTTTGTTGGAACTCAAACTATAAGACACTTCTTGTGATGAAATCAATAATAAAATAATTGATTGAACTCTCATTAGAATCAAATGAAAACCAGATTTTGAGCAAAAAATTGATTCTTTCGTTTCATATCTTTGATGTCAAACAAATCCCTCCATCGGAAGACGATAGCGCTCTCCGCCGTCTCTCCCATCAAATAGAGAATCGATTGTTCAAAATAATAAGTTTTCCTTATTTTTTGCCCCTTGCAAATATTTAAATCAATAGCTATCAATAGATATATAAAAATATTTTTATAATTTTATTGAATTTTAAGATTCAAAAAATGAAATAATTTTATTTTCAATTGAAAATCATTTTTATTCAAAGTTTTAATTTATTTGAAAATACACAAAAATTGGTAACACTTTGTAACACATGTACTTTCAAAAATTGGTAACACTTTTAAACTATTTGGAAGCAGATCTTATAGCCATCGCCTCCTCATAAGTTGGCAATTCATCTTGGTAAGGGGGTGGGTCATTGTCATCGGGAGGCGCAGAGGGGATGTCTAAAGTTGGAAGAGGAAGGGTAACAAACCTTTCGGTCGTAGGACTAAACGTTTGATGTAAACTTGGTTGGAGCCTACTTTGCAAGCGCCTCGCTCTGTATGGGTTGTCTCTTTGCCTAGACCAATTGAAATTATTCACAATTTGGTAGTTATTTGAGAGTTCCCTTTGATTAATCTTTCCATTAATTAATGCAATAAAAAACATGAGTGTCCCTGCTATAACTACTATATAAAATATAGGGACCATTATCTCCTGCCATAATAATGTTCCTTTCTTATACCCCTGGTCATTGTAATTAGGTACAAAAACAACATCGCATTTGGAACTAATTTCACTCAATTTTAAATGTACAGTGAAATTATGTTTGCACTGACACCTCGACTGATAGCATTCTGAGTTCAAATCCCAATCAAAACATTGATAATCAGTTTTACAGATTTCCCCAATTCTTTTTGGAAACCATCGACACTCGTTGTTATCCTCTGAATAAAAACGATCTTGCTCACATTCACATCTATTACTCAGTGAATCGCATTTGGAATTTAAGACCTGAAAAAAACAGATAATCGTTTAGAATGTGTTAAATAGAAAAACAATTGATTACAGTTGAGTTACATTGAAATGAGCTTGAACACTTGATTAATGTACTTTTAACAAACGTCTGATAGCAAATGTCATTGACTTGCTTATAGCCAGGTTTACACTGACAGATGCCATACAGTTCTTGGAGTGTATTTCTGTTTCTGAAATAATCTCTTACATAGACTTCAGTCAATGAATCGAATGGTTTGTCTTCAAAACAAATACTGTTTTCTGTTTGACTGCATTGTTGTCCGACAAGACATCCCTCTCCTAATCTCCTGTAGTCGAGACAATATCCAGATTTCTGGACAGGAATCGGATAATTGTAGTCACACTCACAGAATCTTAATTTTTTACTACAATGAGTACCTGGCTTATTACAATATTCGGGCAAATATTTTGATTCTTTCCCATTTTGTTTGCCTCGACACTTATAATTGTATAGAGTTTTGTTGGCACTCAAACAATAAGACACTTCTTGTGATAAATATATAATTAATAACAAAATGGATATTATTTTCATTAGTTTTATAAAATATAATTTTTATTAAAAATTGGTGAAAATTTAGACCTTTTCTAACATTAGTTTTATATAAAACAAATCTCTCCATCAGAAGACGACTGCGCTCTCAAACATCTCTTACATCCAGTGATGAAATGATGGAATTTATTAATAAATATAAGTTTTCTGAGAAAATGTTTGACAATAATAATAATGAATTGTATAATAAAACGAAAATAAAATTTTTTTACAATTTTATTAATGAAATATAAAAAAATTGAACAACAAAATAGGTTTTATATTCTTAATCAAACGAATTACAGAAAAATTAGAAAACAAATTATTTTTAAAATATTGATATAAAATACATTTATTTATTGTTTTAATGCCAAACATAGACTTCTACGGAAAAATGATTAAACATTCACTCAATTTTACCCTCCCTTTCAATTGTAGAATCGATTCTTGTGATTGAAAGAGATATGTATTTGACAAATGAAGACCAGAATTGCATAGATTCCGATCCAATGGAAGACTATTTTATTGATTTTATTTTTAATTCAAATAAAAATAAAAATCACTCGAAATGAATGGTATTGACTGCCATCGCCTCCTCATAAGTCGGAAGTTCATTGCTATAAGGAGGGGGTCGACTATCTTCTGAAGGAATTGTTAGGATGTCAACGGTAGGGACAGAAGGACTGCTTATCGGAGTAGTTGATAGAGTATCGTCAGGAGGAGGAGCTGTAGGACTGTCGCGAGTTGTCAGGGGAAGGGTCACAGGCAAAGGGTTCCAACGATTATGTGGCAGAAGTTGATCCAAACAGTCTCTAATTTGTCTCAATCGTCGATCTCTATAACGACTCGCTCTTCTTCTACGGACCCACTCCTCAAAGTTGTGAGGTGTGCGGGATTGCAATGGTTGTAAAGGTTGTACTGTTTGAGACTCTTCCAGAGCCCAAATCCAAAAATATAGTTTAAAGATTGCAATCATTAATATAATCATAACAACGAATACTTTAATGAACAAGATCAGTTTGTTGTTTTTGTTTGCCGTTTCATTTGAATGTCGGGCGATATGACATTCACCGCTTCTTCTGTCAAAATTGTAGCCACGATTCCAGACACAGTCGACTACTTTAATGCAGTGCTGAGTGTTGTTAATAAAAACATAATCTTTTTTACAAAAACATTTTGACACTCGACTGCACTCAGCATTTCTGTCCCAATAACGGCATTCATTGTCAGTCACACAAACGCTACCAAATTTTGCTGTAATCAGTCGGCACTGGTTGTTGTCATCGTCAAAATAATAATCTTGGTCACAATAACACTTATCTATTTTCTCAACGCAATGAGAGTTAGGAATCTGATCGACAGTCAATCAATTAAAAAGTGGTGAAAAAAGTCTTAAGTTATTACCGAATAGCAATTGTCTCCATCTTGTCTGTACCCACCTCTACAACGACAAACACCGTAGAATTTTTTGTGATAATCTCTCCATTGGTAGTAATACTCGACTGAGTTTTTCGATAATGAATCGATATGTTGTCCTCCGAAACAAATGGTTTTATTTATGTGACTGCATTGCTCTCCAATAAGGCAAACTTCCCCTAACTTTCTGTAGTCGAGACAGTTTCCCAATTTTCGGACAGGTATTGGATATTCAGAGTCACACTCGCAAAGTCTCAGATCGGGATTACAGTGAGTGTACGGCTTTAAACAGTTGTGATCTTGTCTAGACCCAGAAAAGAATGTTACCCAGCATGTTCTTAGTAGAGTTTTGTCGTTACTCAAACAATAAGACACTTTTTGAGATGAAAACAATAATAAAATAATTGATATTATTTTCATTAGAAATACATAAAAATAATGATTTGAATGAAAACTCGTAAAGAATTTGATTCTTTGGTTACATTGTTTTGATGTGAACTTCAATCAGATGAGAGCGCTATCAGACGTCTCTCCCAATACATAGAGAATCGATTCTTTTGAATCTCTTTATTCTCCAAAATTATAATCAATTTAATTAAATACTAGATTTTTAAACATATTTTTTATTGAAATTAATTTATTTTTCAATATTAATAACCATTATTTGAATTGAAAACAATTTTAAACATTAATAAAATAACATTTTGTTTAAACTAATTTTTTCTGAAAATAATTTATTTGAATAAAGTTTTAATTTTTCAACTTTTGAAAAGAGCATTGACAGCCATTGCTTCCTCATAAGTTGGCAGCTCTTCCTTATAAGGAGGCGGTAGGTCTTCGATCAATGAATAGGGATTATCAACAATTGAAAAGGGAAGGGAAACAATCAATTGATTCGATTGATTAATGTTTCGAATTAAACTTGAACTTGCACCAAGCTGATTCAAACGTTCGCTTGCATCGAAATCTACTCTTGCTTCATTTTCTAAAACAGATAAGTGTGCGTCAGAAGTGAGTCGCGAACGTCTTTTCAGTGATTTGCAAAACGATAACTTAATTGCAATAAAGAAGAAGACGACTCCCCCTGATATTGTCATCCATTTCCAATAAGGCGTTCTTTGTTTGTTGTTTTTTCCATAAATCTCTTCAAAAGGCTTACATTGAGCTCCAATATCAGCAAGGTAATCAAAATAGTGACTACTATTACAATAACAGCGATGATAATTGCAAACAGAGTTGGGTTCCCAATCGAGACAATCAGAATGTTGTGCACATCTTTCATGTGATCTTTCATCAATTATTGAGAGTAAAAGTCTGCACCCGTTCTCCTTTGAGTCAAAATAATAGTAGGAATCGCAATGGCATTCATTGGTCTTATAATCGCAGTGACTGTAAAATGCCTGTCAGACAAAGTTGTGGTCATTTTGGTTATTACAAAATTTGATAATCACTTACATTCATCTTACATGGGTCATATGATACATCGGTAAAAGATGGTATAAGATTGCTTGTACAATATAGATTTTTGATTCGACTGGTAAAACACTTTGGTCCGATTTGTTTGTAGCCGTTTTCGCACTGACACTCTCCAGGGATATACCTTCCGTTGAAGTAATTCCTGACATCGTTTTCGGTGATTGACTCGATTTGTTTACCACCAAAACAATTACTGTTCTCTTGACTGCATTGCTCTTCAGTAAGACATCTCTCATTTAATTTTTGGTAGTCGAGACAAAACCCAATCTTTCCCAAAGGAATCGGGTATTGAGAGTCACACTCACAGACTCCCAGGTCTTTATTGCAATGAATGCCCGGAGTATTGCAGTCAAGAGTGTCCGATGAGGAGATCCCACACTTCTTGTTGGGGAGGGTTTTGTTGGAACTCAAACTATAAGACACTTCTTGTGATGAAATCAATAATAAAATAATTGATTGAACTCTCATTAGAATCAAATGAAAACCAGATTTTGAGCAAAAAATTGATTCTTTCGTTTCATATCTTTGATGTCAAACAAATCCCTCCATCGGAAGACGATAGCGCTCTCCGCCGTCTCTCCCATCAAATAGAGAATCGATTGTTCAAAATAATAAGTTTTCCTTATTTTTTGCCCCTTGCAAATATTTAAATCAATAGCTATCAATAGATATATAAAAATATTTTTATAATTTTATTGAATTTTAAGATTCAAAAAATGAAATAATTTTATTTTCAATTGAAAATCATTTTTATTCAAAGTTTTAATTTATTTGAAAATACACAAAAATTGGTAACACTTTGTAACACATGTACTTTCAAAAATTGGTAACACTTTTAAACTATTTGGAAGCAGATCTTATAGCCATCGCCTCCTCATAAGTTGGCAATTCATCTTGGTAAGGGGGTGGGTCATTGTCATCGGGAGGCGCAGAGGGGATGTCTAAAGTTGGAAGAGGAAGGGTAACAAACCTTTCGGTCGTAGGACTAAACGTTTGATGTAAACTTGGTTGGAGCCTACTTTGCAAGCGCCTCGCTCTGTATGGGTTGTCTCTTTGCCTAGACCAATTGAAATTATTCACAATTTGGTAGTTATTTGAGAGTTCCCTTTGATTAATCTTTCCATTAATTAATGCAATAAAAAACATGAGTGTCCCTGCTATAACTACTATATAAAATATAGGGACCATTATCTCCTGCCATAATAATGTTCCTTTCTTATACCCCTGGTCATTGTAATTAGGTACAAAAACAACATCGCATTTGGAACTAATTTCACTCAATTTTAAATGTACAGTGAAATTATGTTTGCACTGACACCTCGACTGATAGCATTCTGAGTTCAAATCCCAATCAAAACATTGATAATCAGTTTTACAGATTTCCCCAATTCTTTTTGGAAACCATCGACACTCGTTGTTATCCTCTGAATAAAAACGATCTTGCTCACATTCACATCTATTACTCAGTGAATCGCATTTGGAATTTAAGACCTGAAAAAAACAGATAATCGTTTAGAATGTGTTAAATAGAAAAACAATTGATTACAGTTGAGTTACATTGAAATGAGCTTGAACACTTGATTAATGTACTTTTAACAAACGTCTGATAGCAAATGTCATTGACTTGCTTATAGCCAGGTTTACACTGACAGATGCCATACAGTTCTTGGAGTGTATTTCTGTTTCTGAAATAATCTCTTACATAGACTTCAGTCAATGAATCGAATGGTTTGTCTTCAAAACAAATACTGTTTTCTGTTTGACTGCATTGTTGTCCGACAAGACATCCCTCTCCTAATCTCCTGTAGTCGAGACAATATCCAGATTTCTGGACAGGAATCGGATAATTGTAGTCACACTCACAGAATCTTAATTTTTTACTACAATGAGTACCTGGCTTATTACAATATTCGGGCAAATATTTTGATTCTTTCCCATTTTGTTTGCCTCGACACTTATAATTGTATAGAGTTTTGTTGGCACTCAAACAATAAGACACTTCTTGTGATAAATATATAATTAATAACAAAATGGATATTATTTTCATTAGTTTTATAAAATATAATTTTTATTAAAAATTGGTGAAAATTTAGACCTTTTCTAACATTAGTTTTATATAAAACAAATCTCTCCATCAGAAGACGACTGCGCTCTCAAACATCTCTTACATCCAGTGATGAAATGATGGAATTTATTAATAAATATAAGTTTTCTGAGAAAATGTTTGACAATAATAATAATGAATTGTATAATAAAACGAAAATAAAATTTTTTTACAATTTTATTAATGAAATATAAAAAAATTGAACAACAAAATAGGTTTTATATTCTTAATCAAACGAATTACAGAAAAATTAGAAAACAAATTATTTTTAAAATATTGATATAAAATACATTTATTTATTGTTTTAATGCCAAACATAGACTTCTACGGAAAAATGATTAAACATTCACTCAATTTTACCCTCCCTTTCAATTGTAGAATCGATTCTTGTGATTGAAAGAGATATGTATTTGACAAATGAAGACCAGAATTGCATAGATTCCGATCCAATGGAAGACTATTTTATTGATTTTATTTTTAATTCAAATAAAAATAAAAATCACTCGAAATGAATGGTATTGACTGCCATCGCCTCCTCATAAGTCGGAAGTTCATTGCTATAAGGAGGGGGTCGACTATCTTCTGAAGGAATTGTTAGGATGTCAACGGTAGGGACAGAAGGACTGCTTATCGGAGTAGTTGATAGAGTATCGTCAGGAGGAGGAGCTGTAGGACTGTCGCGAGTTGTCAGGGGAAGGGTCACAGGCAAAGGGTTCCAACGATTATGTGGCAGAAGTTGATCCAAACAGTCTCTAATTTGTCTCAATCGTCGATCTCTATAACGACTCGCTCTTCTTCTACGGACCCACTCCTCAAAGTTGTGAGGTGTGCGGGATTGCAATGGTTGTAAAGGTTGTACTGTTTGAGACTCTTCCAGAGCCCAAATCCAAAAATATAGTTTAAAGATTGCAATCATTAATATAATCATAACAACGAATACTTTAATGAACAAGATCAGTTTGTTGTTTTTGTTTGCCGTTTCATTTGAATGTCGGGCGATATGACATTCACCGCTTCTTCTGTCAAAATTGTAGCCACGATTCCAGACACAGTCGACTACTTTAATGCAGTGCTGAGTGTTGTTAATAAAAACATAATCTTTTTTACAAAAACATTTTGACACTCGACTGCACTCAGCATTTCTGTCCCAATAACGGCATTCATTGTCAGTCACACAAACGCTACCAAATTTTGCTGTAATCAGTCGGCACTGGTTGTTGTCATCGTCAAAATAATAATCTTGGTCACAATAACACTTATCTATTTTCTCAACGCAATGAGAGTTAGGAATCTGATCGACAGTCAATCAATTAAAAAGTGGTGAAAAAAGTCTTAAGTTATTACCGAATAGCAATTGTCTCCATCTTGTCTGTACCCACCTCTACAACGACAAACACCGTAGAATTTTTTGTGATAATCTCTCCATTGGTAGTAATACTCGACTGAGTTTTTCGATAATGAATCGATATGTTGTCCTCCGAAACAAATGGTTTTATTTATGTGACTGCATTGCTCTCCAATAAGGCAAACTTCCCCTAACTTTCTGTAGTCGAGACAGTTTCCCAATTTTCGGACAGGTATTGGATATTCAGAGTCACACTCGCAAAGTCTCAGATCGGGATTACAGTGAGTGTACGGCTTTAAACAGTTGTGATCTTGTCTAGACCCAGAAAAGAATGTTACCCAGCATGTTCTTAGTAGAGTTTTGTCGTTACTCAAACAATAAGACACTTTTTGAGATGAAAACAATAATAAAATAATTGATATTATTTTCATTAGAAATACATAAAAATAATGATTTGAATGAAAACTCGTAAAGAATTTGATTCTTTGGTTACATTGTTTTGATGTGAACTTCAATCAGATGAGAGCGCTATCAGACGTCTCTCCCAATACATAGAGAATCGATTCTTTTGAATCTCTTTATTCTCCAAAATTATAATCAATTTAATTAAATACTAGATTTTTAAACATATTTTTTATTGAAATTAATTTATTTTTCAATATTAATAACCATTATTTGAATTGAAAACAATTTTAAACATTAATAAAATAACATTTTGTTTAAACTAATTTTTTCTGAAAATAATTTATTTGAATAAAGTTTTAATTTTTCAACTTTTGAAAAGAGCATTGACAGCCATTGCTTCCTCATAAGTTGGCAGCTCTTCCTTATAAGGAGGCGGTAGGTCTTCGATCAATGAATAGGGATTATCAACAATTGAAAAGGGAAGGGAAACAATCAATTGATTCGATTGATTAATGTTTCGAATTAAACTTGAACTTGCACCAAGCTGATTCAAACGTTCGCTTGCATCGAAATCTACTCTTGCTTCATTTTCTAAAACAGATAAGTGTGCGTCAGAAGTGAGTCGCGAACGTCTTTTCAGTGATTTGCAAAACGATAACTTAATTGCAATAAAGAAGAAGACGACTCCCCCTGATATTGTCATCCATTTCCAATAAGGCGTTCTTTGTTTGTTGTTTTTTCCATAAATCTCTTCAAAAGGCTTACATTGAGCTCCAATATCAGCAAGGTAATCAAAATAGTGACTACTATTACAATAACAGCGATGATAATTGCAAACAGAGTTGGGTTCCCAATCGAGACAATCAGAATGTTGTGCACATCTTTCATGTGATCTTTCATCAATTATTGAGAGTAAAAGTCTGCACCCGTTCTCCTTTGAGTCAAAATAATAGTAGGAATCGCAATGGCATTCATTGGTCTTATAATCGCAGTGACTGTAAAATGCCTGTCAGACAAAGTTGTGGTCATTTTGGTTATTACAAAATTTGATAATCACTTACATTCATCTTACATGGGTCATATGATACATCGGTAAAAGATGGTATAAGATTGCTTGTACAATATAGATTTTTGATTCGACTGGTAAAACACTTTGGTCCGATTTGTTTGTAGCCGTTTTCGCACTGACAAACACTGGACACTCCTCTGTAATAATCCATTATTTGGTTTTCGGTTAATGACTCGATTTGTTTTCCGCCGAAACAAATGCTGTTCTCTATTTGATTGCATTGCTCTTTAATAAGACACTCCTGTCCTAAACGTTTGTATTGGAGACAGAACCCAATTTTTTCAACAGTTATCAAGATTTCAGAGGAACGACATCCAGTTTGACGAAGACTTTTATTGTGACTCAAACAATGAGACACTTCTTGCGATACAATCAATAGTAAACTAATTGATATTATTTTCATTAATTAAAACTAAGGAATAATTTTGAGTCAAAACTCTTAAGGAATTCAAATACTGTATTTCGTTGTAACAGGTATTTGATTGCATTCCTTGAGAGCAACAACCAATCAATAAAAGACAAACAGCGCTATCACTTGTCTCTAATTTCGAGAAAAGAATCGATTCTTGCAATTTCTTTAATTTGAGTTTTATTTTCATCAAATAAGACATAACTTGCTATAAATTATTATTATTATTATTAATTATAGCCTACAATAGCTTCTAAATCAAAATTATTTCAACAAATATTAAAATATTGTATTATTTACATAAATTTTACATAAAATAAATTATTTAATAATTTTCTCTTAAAATATTTCTAACTCTTCTGAACAGAGATGACAGCCATCGCCTCCTCATAAGTTGGCAGCTCTTCCTTATAAGGGGGCGGTTGGGTGTCATCAGAGGGTGCATATGATCTATTAGACTCAGGTTGTGGAAGGGTTACAATTATTCGGTTTTGTTGATCAATGGTTTGAAGTAAATCCAAACTTTCATGGAGTTGATTCAAACGTCTACTTCGGTGACCGACTCTTCTTCGGCGAACATTATTTTCTGATGAGTTTGAGTGTGAGGTGAGCCCTGTTTGAGATTGTGACTGTTCGGTGACAAACCAGGGGGAAAAACGCATTATTGCTATCCAGAGAAATATCCCGATTATTATCACTTCGCATAACTTATCGAAATGACGAGCGATTAGTGTCTTTGAAGGGCCAACTGTTTCGTGAAGTGACTCACATTCATCAATCGCTTCGTTATACCAATAGCCAGGACCGCAATCACCGGACTCGGAGGGGACGACATATTTAACGCATCGCTCAGTATTCAAATCGTAGGCGTAATCTGTTTTACAAAAACACTGGAAGTGACGGCACTCTCCGTTTGGATCCCATTCATGACATTTAGAGTGAGTCACACAAAAGCCGCTAAACTTTGTGCCAATTAATCGGCACTGGTTTTTGTCCGGATCGTAAAAATAACCATGGTTACAATGGCATCGATTACTGACATTGCAATGAGAGTTAGCGATCTATCGGTTAAACAAAAAGTTAGAATTTTGAAATACATTTGGATAAGTATTTATTCACCAGTTGTGTGCATTGATGTGTGCTAGAACACTTTGAATATTTGATCAGGGACAGATAGCAGTGAAGACCCATTTGTATGTAGCCCTGTTTGCACCGGCAGTGGCCGTATTCCTTTGGATCGGTATCTCTCCATCGGAAGTAAAGCCTGATTTGGTTTTCAGTGATTGAATCGATTTGTTTGCCTCCAAAACAAATGCTGTTCTCCGATAGATTGCATTGTTCTCTGGTAAGACATGTCTGTCCAGAGCTCCGGTAGTCGAGACAGTACCCAGTTTTTTGTACAGGAATCGGGTATTGAGAGTCACACTCACATAATCCCAGTTCGCTATTGCAATGAGTGCCCGGAGTGTAGCAGTTAGTCGTTCCCACAAAAGAGATCCAACAGTACTTCGGAAGAGTTTTGTTTGAACTCAAACTATAAGACACTTCTTGTGATAAAATCAATAATAAAATGATTGCTATTATTTTCATCGGAACTAAACATCAGTTTTGACTTAAATATTGAAAAATATTACATTTCTTTCGTTACATAGTTTTTGATAAGAAAGCCTAACATCTGAAGACAATAGCGCTGTGAGACGGCTCTCCCAGTCCATAAAGAATCGATTCTTGCATCAAAATATTCGTTAGTCTCCCATCAAATTTTGTCAAAACATTATTTGTTTACGTATTTTGTGTTCGTTATTACCAAACGATCCCTCAGTTTATGAATGAATTGCAAGTTTTCACTCATTTTTGTTGAAGTTTTCAAATAAAAGACAATTTTTATTGAATTTAATTACAATTAAATAATGTCTTCAATGGATCTGATGACCAAAAGTACTGAACCGTTGGCACCGAACGGAAAGTTCTGTCATTTGGATGCTTTGGTTCCCGACTATATGCGCGAAGAAGTGTCGACTGGAGTCAGTCATCAATTTTATTGACTTTTAAAACATTAAAATCAATTAAATACTAATTATTATCATTTGATTTATCTCTTAAGACGTCTATAATGGCGGTTGAGTTCAACGGCGGTGTTGTCATCGGTGCCGACTCTCGAACAACGATGGGGTATGTCTTCGTCTCTAAGGGATCGGCTTTTGTTTGAATTAATTATTGTTTGATATCTTCAGCGCATATATCGCTAATCGAGTGACCGATAAGTTGACGCGAATTACGGATCATATATATTGCTGTCGATCGGGATCTGCGGCCGACACTCAGGCCATCGCCGACATCGTCTCCTATCACCTCAACTTCTATGAGTATACCATCGATTCTAATGATAATTGTCTTAATGTAACGAAACTAATGATCAAAATTGATGTAAAGGATGGAAACGGGAGAACCCCCTTCAGTGAAGATCGGGTCCAACATATTCCGAGAGATGTGTTACAACTACAGGGATTCACTGACCGCTGGCATCATATGCGCCGGTTGGGACAGGAGAGAGGGCGGACAGGTCTTCACAATACCTGTCGGAGGAATGATTGTACGACAGCCCTGTGCTATCGGGGGCTCCGGTAGTGGTTATGTCTACGGATATGTCGACGCAAACTTCAAGATAAAAATGAGTGAAGAAGAGTGCGTTCAGTTCGTGACAAACAGTAAGACCTCTTGTTTTCTGATAATTAATACTCAAATGAATTAATGTGTTTCTGTGTCACCCCTTAAGCTCTATCTCTGGCCATCAGTCGCGACGGTTCCAGCGGTGGAGTCATACGACTCGGTATTATAACTAAAGACGGTATCAAACGAAAGGTGATCACCGGAGACAATATTCCGAAGTTCTATGAGGGCTGACCTCAACACTCACCTTAAAATTGGTTTTTAAATATCGGAAATGTTTTTATTAATTGAATAAAAAACAATTTTTTTCTTCGAATAAAAATAATTTAATATTAAAATATATTTTCAATGAATTTATAGTTTATTATCATTTGTTTACTTAAAGTCTTTCGCCTGAATTCAACGAAGAACGGAACCGGTATATCCTCTTCCCGTCCCCCATACTATTCCTATGCTCCAAAAAGTTGAGTCTATTATGTGCTCTGAAACATTAGTTCCCTTCCGTGCAGTCAATAATTGTTTGACATCTCCTCAAATCGTGAATCAAATAGTTTTACATAAAGTGTTGAATGAGTTGTAAAATACGTTTTTAGAGTTGTTTTTGAAAATATTGTTTTCAAATGTTTTTCTTGTTTTCATCGATAATAAGATTCGATCTTTCGATTTGAATATCAGATGAGAGTCTCATCCGAAGGTAACATATCGTCTGTGTCTCACAATTACTCAATTATCGAACCAATCAGTTGTGAGTTAACTGTTGACAAGTTTATGAACTTTCATTTAAAACCCTTTCAATGATTTAATAGACAAAACAAATTTTTTGTTTGAAAAACAACTCATTTTCGAAAAATAGGCGATAAAAGTACTCCACAGATAAATTGACCCTCATTATAATTGCTTAGCATAGCAAACCGGATAATCAGATAACTTTATCTAAAAATCAATTTCAAAACTTTTAATAAACAATTTTTGGATACAATTTAGTTATTCCTTCGACAGAGAGGTTCACAAAAACTGTCAAAAAATAGTATAAATGAGTGAAAAGCCTTCAAACAAACTGACAAAAAGTTGAGAGTCATGTGTCCGGCGCCGTCACTCTCCAGTTATGATGTCTGGTCGAAGAGTGAGTCCAACATCGATGTGGATGTCCTGATGCCCAACGGAATACTTATCACAATTAATGTCCCAAAAGAGATAACTTTCGTCGAAATAAAAGAGGTTTGAATCGATAGGACTGTCCTTTGAGTTGTGCCATAATTGCTGTCAAATTAATAGATAATCTTTGAGGAGGAATGTCAGACTCAGCCCCTGTTTGGTGCCCTTCGGGACAGACAGACCTATGTCTTCACTTATGTCAACATGTCTTCAGCAGAACAGCAGGAGTTGGATGACGAAGACGTACGCCTTTGCGATGTCAGTCCCTTTCTGGCGCTCTTACGACTTATTGAAAGGAATAAGGATAAGGCGTCGCTCCGTTTGGACGCACAGATAGGGCTACTTATCGGCAAAAGTACATATATTTTGAACCGAATAAGAAAATAAACCGAAAAAAATTTGTGATTAAATTTTAGATCTGAAAGAATTTGATTCACTTCGGAATCCAGAAGTGAATGACTTTCGCATAAAAATGAAGTCCTTTACCGACGATATCGTCCGACAGAGAGAACAGAAGACATGGATCGAGAAAATGATATATCAGTATCCGATTGGTATTGATGTCAGTCGAGAGGTTCCCAATTATCTCAAACAAAAACTGGAAGACTCGCCAAACATTGACATAAGGCTCAGATTCGACAACTCCTCGGTAACTATCATTGGTTTGATCATTGATCTAGGTTAAATACAGCCAAATGAATCATATCCTAGCAAATAGTTCCTTATCATGATTGACCTATTTCAAATTGAACTTTCAGTTGTATCAGGACCTTTCCGTCCCCTACCATCTACTCCCGGAGCAGATACTAGACTTTGCGATAGACAACGAACCGGAAGCGTACGCCTCTGCCACCGCATATCTCCTCAAAATCAACGGACGTCTCGAATATCTTTTAGGAAATTATCAATTAATTCAATACAAGGTATCAATTATTTCTAATTCAAAGACAATTGTTTTCAAAACTCTTTGACAAACAAAAGCCAATCCGAGAGATGATAGTCAATGACGAGACCCCATATCTTGTGGCAGTCCTGAAGTCGAGCATTGAATGTAAGCCCTAAAAGAGGCTCATATTTACGCATATTTTCCTCGCTTACAATAATGGTTGTGATCATAACTATGACAATTATTTTCAGTCGAAGAGGAGTCCGTATATTCACTACCAGAGCTGACGAGAAATAGGTCCCCATCTGTTGTGTCTCTTTCAGGAACGTCAGGAAATTTTCGACGAAGTCGTCAGATAATCAACTCCTGGAGTATTGAGAGAAAACTAGTCATTCGGGTTAACAGCGGTCAGAGGATCGCCTATTGGGAGGGCACTAAAGTCGTCATAATGTGCGGTCTCTTTCACGGCGGGGAACTCCTCTGCGACCATCAAATGTCTTCGCCGATAGTCCCCAATGACACTGGAGAGGGTCAGTGGGAAGAAGACATATTCCTCGACATCAAGATCTGTGATATTCCACGGATGGCGAGACTCTGCTTCTCTGTCGTCTCTATAGCACAAAACGCAAAGAAGGGAAAGACTACGAAACAGATACCCATCTGTTGGACCAACACTAATATATTTGACTTCAAAAACGTGTTAAAAGTGGGTTCGATAACACTCTCGATGTGGAACTACGACCACGACATCGAAGAATCAGAGTTAGAGATATTCAATCCTTTGGGGACAGTTGTGCCCAACCCTAGTGTAGAACAGGCCACGTGTCTGACCATCTCTTTTAACAAGTATTCCGATGGAGAAACACAAATAACATTTCCGTCGATGCCTGAGATCCTGAAAGAGACGTCTGTCAACAGATCCATATCTGACACAATAGTCGAGAATGAGGTGCAAAGAGAGTCCAGTCCGAGCAATTCCCGTCGTCCGAGCAAACAGTTCGTGGAACAGCTCAAAGAGATCTGCGACAGAGATCTTCTTCATAAGATGACAGACCAGGAGAGGGAACTGCTCTGGTTTTTGAGGGACGACTGCCGTAATATATTACCGCATTCTCTCAATAAGTTATTGATTTCATTTAAATGGAATAATCATAAGACTGTCGCTCAGGTCTTGAGTTTTCTCCCGGAGTGGCCGAAGATATCACCTGAAAAAGCACTCGAGTTACTGGACTACGCATATGCCGACTGTTGGGTCAGGATGTTTGCTATCGAGTGCTTAAAAGGTAATACTTCCCATAATTTTTTTAATCATTATTTTTGATTTTTATCAAAGGACTGACTGACGAAGAACTGTCACTATATTTGTTACAATTGGTTCAGGCCCTCAAATATGAGTCTTATATGTACTGCGATTTAGTGACTTTTCTGTTGGAGCGCGCCTTCAATAACCAAAGGATAGGTCACTCCTTATTCTGGTTACTCCGAAGTGAAATGCATGAGCCGTCGGTTTCAGTTACATTTGGTCTCATCCTCGAAGGTTTGCTTCAATTTTAAAATTATTACAATAACTAACTGACAGTATATACGACACATCATAGCCTATTGCAGGGGTGCTATGGATCACATGCAGATTCTCGTCAGACAAATGGAAGCACTGAATAAACTAAAGAGAGTCAACGAAATCATTAGAGACGACAAGAATAAGGAGAATAGAGACCGAAAGATAAGTCTAATGCAAGACATAATCGGTCAGAAGTACTATCAGGAGGCGCTCCTCAACATAATAAACCCGTTGAACCCGGTCTACAAATTGGGATCAATCAGAATAAGTAAATGCAAATTCATGGACTCAAAGATGAAACCTCTTTGGCTTGTCTTCAAGAATGAAGACGAAGACGCGTCAGACATCTACTTGATATTCAAGAATGGAGACGGTCTGTCCCCTACCTGTCCCTTACTATCAATCAGATTATCGAAAGACTATTTTCTCTCTTTTTTTAGAAAATTAATTCAAATTTTATTCAACTTTCAAAAGAATTACATAAAAACTAAAATCTGATAAAAAGTAATTATTAGCAGAAAATACATTAAAAATCTTTTGGAACAGACATAAGACATGTGCTCTACACTGAGACTACCGAACAGAGAACAGAATATAAAACAGGAATTCAAGACTTTCTACTCTTTTTATTTGAGCGAAATTTTTTACAGTCTTTTAATCGGATTAAGTGATTGACTGATGAAATATAACATTGATTTTAATGCTGTCTTTTAATACCAGACCTGAGACAAGACATGTTGACTCTCCAAATGATTCGGATTATGGATAAGCTCTGGAAAGACGAAGGGCTCGACTTCAGGATGAATGCCTACCGCTGTATATCGACGGACCAAAACGTCGGTCTCATTGATGTCGTCCTCAACGCCGATACCATTGCAAATATACAGAAGGAAAAGGCTGTGACAGCGATTGCCGTCTTCAAGAAAGAGTCACTCCTTTCGTGGCTCAAAGACCACAATCCGACAGAAGAGATGATCAACAAAGCCATCGAAGAGTTCACATTGAGTTGTGCCGGCTATTGTGTGGCCACTTATATCCTGGGAGTGGCTGACCGTCACAACGACAATATTATGGTTAAAAGAAACGGACAGTTGTTTCACATCGACTTCGGCCACATTTTGGGCAAATTCAAGGAGAAGTTCGGCATTCGTAGGGAAAGAGTACCCTTTGTTTTGACAAATGACTTCGTGTATGTCATAACTCACGGCCAGAACCCGCAGAAGTCAGACGCTTTCAATCGGTTCCAGCAGTACTGCGAACAGGCGTTTATGATAATTAGGAAAAAGGGTTCTTTCATTATCTCTTTGTTTGCGATGATGTTATCGACGGGAATACCAGAGCTCTCGTCAGTCAACGATTTGGATTACTTGAGGGAAACCCTAGTTCTCGACCTCAATGAAGAACAGGCCAGAAGTCACTTCAGATCAAAGTTTACCGAAGCTCTGCGCAAGAGTTGGAAGACGTCTCTGAACTGGTGGGCACACCATATGGCCAAAGACAATAAAATGGCTGATTAGTGGCTCAATTGTGTGGTTCAGACCTCAAGTCAGATATCAATTTGATAATTGTTTAAGTTATGGATCAGAGCATAAGAATTGTTTCTCAGGTTTTCACAGTATTTGTCTCTAACTCTGAGACTGACTTCATTTTTGTCTTCATTTCTCTCTTCAGAAGAAATTTCATCAAAATTTTGTTTATTTTCTTGTTTTCTATCAAACGGTTTATAATTTATTTCTTCAGAACCTTTGCGTTGATATTCATCTGATTTTGATTCAAATCTTTTTGTTTGACTTTCTTTTGAATGTTTTGCTTTGAATGTAAATAAATGTTTGTCACCAAAACCGGAATCATTACTTTTCGGCCGTCTGTCGGCTGCTGTCGTCGTCTTAGAGACTGATGTCTCAGGTGTTGTCGTCTGACTCTTTAGATTTTCACTGATTTTAGATTTTAAACTCGAAGACTGACTATCACTTGACTGATGTCTGCTCTGAATTTCTGATAACAAATTCGAATCAATGATTTGCGAAACTCTTCTCCGAATCTGATTCATGACTTGACGGCAATCATCTGAAGATTGTTTGTCGTCCGAGTCATTAAAGTTTCTCTTGAAATACCTTTGAATGGCAGGAACTGAAGCACTTCTTACAGTTCTTCGTCTCATATCAGGTGACTTACTCTCAAATATATCCTGAGCTCTGCTTTTATGCGAATTCATTGCTCTAGGCTTTAGTCGGATAACAGGTTTTATAGCATCAGACGATTCATTTGAATACAAATTCTTCTCAACAAAAGTTTGTTTGGCTTTTATTATGGGTTGCGATGAGTGGTCTCTCCTCTGATTATTGCTTGAATTCTTTGCATTATTACGGCTGGCATTCAATTTCAGGCTTTTATTGCTCAGCATATCATCCAATTTGACAGTCGGTCTGAGTATATACTTTCGACGATATATTACATTCTGTTTGAGTTTACTTTCGTTTGCATTACTTTTATTGCTATCACTGAAGAGGTTCTGTTTGCCCAACGAATTGGTCATTGAATAGCACTTCTGTGAAGACATTACTGCCATAAAAGTGTCACTAATTTTCAATAAAATCAAATTAAGACAACAAATGGTAATCAAATAATTTGATTAAAAAACAAACGAAATGAATGACTTTTTTCGTCGATTGGTTTCCCACAGAATCGCAGAGAAAATAATTTTTATTCAAATATTTTATAATCAAATTATATGAATGGATGGGAAAGGGATCGTTGGCTTTGAGATCAGAATAATTAAGTGGTTCTCATCGAAACTCATCGAAAATTTAGGACAAAAACAATATTCTGACCAAATGTTATAGTTTAGTGTTTTTCCCAAAGAAAACAAATGGTTAGAGAATATATGTATTTACTATTATCAGGACAATTCAAAAATCATATATAAAGTTATTAAAGTATATTATCAGAGCTCTACTACCATTCCCTCTCCTCCCGCACCGAATAACTGAGTCTTTTAAAATCGAGTCTATTGTTACACAAAATGTTAAACATTAGGTTCTCTTCAGACTATTGTTTAGGTACTGACTCTGCACTCAATGTTTGGCTCAAATGGCTGTGCGCTCTGGTAGTCATAGAGTGAGGAAGAGCTCTCGAAATCGCAAAATCCGTGAGAACTGGAATATCAAGGATTGGCTCATTTGGGAGTTCCATAATCATAATGGTTATGACGACTGGCTCTCTGCACAACGCACAGCACAGGGCTCATAGGCAACAGAGAGCACAGCATAAATTGCCTGTGCCTTGCAAGTGTATATTGAGTAAGGTGGTTTGGCATGTGTTGCATTCCTGGCAACGGAACAGACTGTGCCTTAAACACAAGTTTTCAAACTAAAAACCGCAACAATTTTAGAGCCAAAGCACCGACTCTACAATTTTTGTGAAGCCTGTCCTCATTCCTCTCACTCCCGGACTATTGACTCAAGCGTTCAAAGCGTTTGTGGACTACGACTATAAAAAGAGCTGTAATTTTGTGGCCAAAGAAGTTTTGCCTCAAAACATAGTGAAGTCGGTCCACACCTACACAACAAACATCTCATTATATTCTGTGCTCTGAATAGAGATAAGACTTCAACTCTTTATGCAATGAAAAAGTTTTTATTATTTTTCCAAAGAAAGTGATTATTCATTGAATTATCATAATTTCAAAGTCAAACTTTAGACGATATTCGGGGTAAGTCTGGAATTTATTGCAAGAATGCTTTGAATGTCTGCTTAATGTTTATAATTATTATCAATAAAAATATCATTTTTGTTATGTTATGAAAACTCATAGAAACGGCGCAAAAGCTTTGGCTTCAATTCAACCATAATATCAAATATCCATAAGTTTTGCAAAAAGTTAAGCGTTTCTGAAGTCATACAACAAGTGTTTATGTGTGCAAACAGTCAGTGCTCTCCCGTTGCACAGCATAAGAGATAACCTGCGCTCAGATAGCAGTGTAATAATAAGAGGTCCTAATCTTATTCAGGATATTTTCTGCATACAAAGTAACGCACATCCATCCGACCCCTTGACCTGTAAGTGCGACCCAACCCACTCTTGGCATTGCCTGTGCGACGAGTCATCCTCTAAACACTTGTGCGAAAACTTTAAGGCATATAATAATAAAATAAAAAGTCAGAGAAGAGGCATATAATCTTCTCCTTCAAAAGAGAGAGCACTGGGGGCTGAAGGCTATGGAAATAGTTGTGGAAATGCGAGCCTCACCTCAAAAAATGGGACGAACGGAACGGGCAATCATTGGGACGGATCGCATCTGAAGAGTGTCTTCAAAAGCAATGCACTCATTGTTTGTGCAAACATTCGGATCAGTCTTTGGACTCAACACTTGATCTGATGCTTGACTTTTGAGATCTGTTACATTGATTGCATTGGAAATGCATCTAAAAGTCTTCAGATTGATTGCTGCCATTTGTTCCACGGCTTGTCTTTACGTCTTCATCGGTTTGTCACCACATAATAGGTTATACCAGAACTACAAATACGCCAAAACTGTTTTTGTGGTCAACCCTGAGTCGGAACAACAGTACTACACAGCAGTGGAAGACGACATGTGTTGCCCACAGTTGTCGACTGTCGCACCCCTTCCAACACCCATTCATCAAACGGTTGACTCAATTGAAGGCAAAACTATTGTCAAAAACACAATTGAAGTGAAAAACAATTCTTCAAAAACGACAAAAGCGTTAAACAAATTGACATCGAGTGAAACCGAAGCCAAAGTCAACAACAAAACCGTTGATGACTATCATCTCAACTGTGATATTCATATCGCAATGATATTCACCAAAACTAAAGACTTCAACAGAACTGAAGACAACTCGAAGTCAAACAAATCTATTGAACAAAAACTTTACCGTTCGTTGACTTCACTGTCAAAGCATATGAACCACAAGACTCATAAGGTTTGTGTCCATCTGATCACCGATAAGAACAGTCAGATAAGTGCCAAATATGTTATCAAAAAAGTTTTGGACCAAAAGAGTGGTTCCAAAGCAATTGGTTTGAAGTTTTACTTTCATGACATCGAAAGAGTCAACTCTTTTATCGATGATTTGTTGCCAACCCTTAAGACTCACTTCAATTATAGACCAAATTCTTATTACTCTCACTCTTTGTTTTTCACATCTCTGTCTGTCCACCGATTCTTCACGACAATAGACAAACTTATATTCCTCGACATTGATGTCCAGTTCAGCGCTGATATCAGAGAATTGTACGAACAGTTCGGGAAATTCAGTCCCGAAGCGGTCATCGGTATTGCAAACGAACAGCAACCGGTCTATCGGCACATACTTCACGAATACCGTACGAAACTCGATAACAAAACAGCACTGGGTTTGCCCCCACCCGAAGGCTGGCCCGGTTTTAACAGTGGGGTTCTGCTCATGGATTTGCATAAAATGAGAGAATCAATTGTTTACAACTCTTTACTCAAATCAGACAAAATCGATACGATTTGCAAAAAGTACTTCTTTTCGGGACATTTAGGGGATCAGGACTTCTATACAGTCGTGAGCTTTGAGTTCAAACACTTGTTTCATGTGATTCCCTGCAATTGGAACCGACAGTTGTGTCAGTGGTGGCGATACCACGGATACAGAGATGTCTTCGAAGACTATTTCAAATGTGATCTTCAAATCAAATTATTTCACGGGAACTGCAATTCAGCGCTTCCTGCTATGCAATGATCAAGCTATTATCTTGGTCTTTTAAATGTCAATACTCTTTGTAAATATCATTGAAATTATTATAAATTATTTGTAAAAATTAATTATTTGATATAAAATGTGATTTAATTTAATATATTTTTTGTGTGAAAATTGTTTTTCAGAGTTTTATTTGAAATAAAATTATTTTTATTTTTTCAAAAATCTATCGATAATTGGAATTCTTGTTGAAAATCCGGGTCCTTTTTTCTGAAAATTCCATTAATTAACTCGAAATAGCGAAGAAAGAAAACTTATCACACCTATAATGACAGCTAATAATTAACCAAGCTCAAAATCTATTGAGGAAGGGTTAATCAATGAGTTCTCGCTCTGGGCTATAGGATAGGTCTGTCCTTTCAGTTGAGAAAACAATAATTATCTCTTAAATGAAGTAAAAGTATTGAAATTTAATTTGACTAAAGAAAGACAAACCCAAAAATGTATTTGAACTGTCAAGGATGATTTGAGTGATGACCTAGCTTAATAATTGCACTTTCCTTAAATGATTAATTCATTTTCAAATCAATTTCCCCCAAAACTTATCTCACGTTTAGAGAAAAGTAAAGAAAAATAACTATTTTTGTTGACATCAGATGTCAGTAGTTTTTGAAAGCATTTGAAATAAAAGTAAACACAAAATCATGGCTTCAATCAGTAAATTGTCTTTTGTTTTGAGACATTTAAAGAGGTCTTCCATAAGACCTCTCGTTTCCAATCGATTTTTAAGAACAAACAATTGCTCTTCAATTGTCTTCAGACAGTTTTCTGACCAAAACAGCGCCGATAACAGCAATTCAACGGCCAAACAGTCGATCGATTCCTCGACAGATAAAGACATCGAAACTATATTTCTTTTACCGAAAGTCCAGACATTACTGAAGCGGTTGATTGGTTTCGACGATAAGAAGGTGTTTGAGTGGAGGCCAAACATTAATCAGGAACCAAATGAATACAGATTTATGACCGACAATGAACTCAATTTGGTATGAATTTGATGCAAGACATCCATTATCTTCTCTTTTCTGCCATCTTTTCATTGTTTCCAATGATTAATGTCTTAAAACATATTCCATTTGATGTCATTTTATTGGAATAGTTCATAGAAATGGCCCGAAAGACAGCCGAAGAGAAGCTATTGATGCCACCGATCTGTGCGCCAAAAGAAGACAATCCGAAGGTTTTGTCCAAAGATCCTGAAATCCAGGGCTATATCGACAGCAAATTTATTTTCGTTGACTCGAGTCAGGGATATTCGGATCAGGTATTCAATTGAGAATCAGTTTTGACCATTGGATCAAATTTAATGTCTTTGTATTCCTCTTCAGACGAGAATTATTGTCGTTCGCGAACCAAATGGTGTCTTACGTGAAGCCAATCGCGAAGAGAGGTATCGAATGAATCAAATGTTTTTCCCGATAGAAGAGCGTTGTATGGAAGTCCCCAAAATGTTTTTCGAGCCCAACCTCACAGTAAGTCAAAGGGAAAGGAAGTCTCAAATTATTTTACAAATCAATTGACTCATTGTTTAGGAAGTGTTGGACAGATATGAATATGAGTTTGTTTTAGACCGGGCCTGCCTTCAGTTCGAGCCCAACGATCCTCAGTATATAGATGTCTGTCGTCGGGTCTACGACCACATATCGGCGACCAAACAGTTCGGTCGGTTGCAGTCGACCCGACATTTCGGTCCTTTGAGTTTCCATTTGGCGTTCAGTCAACGGATCGACAGTTTATTGAATCACTTTATACTAAATGAAGCGATTAGTGAGGCCTCGGATTTGTGTCAACTATTTTATATCATTCACTCAAATGATTCCGAACTACTGGCGGACATCGACTCGCAATTAATAGATTCTTTAGATTTAGTTAAGGTTTGGATTTTATATACTTTTATCTCAATTTTTTGAATCGATTTTTATTTTTTATTTATAGAAATATATTAAAGAAGACTCGAAAGAGAGACCTATTCTCGAGCTCTCACTCCAGAAGTACGAAGAAATCCAAAGAGAAAAGTCTTCTCTCAATGAAGACATTCAAAGAGTACACGGATTAAAGTCGTAGTCTTTTTCCTGAGATAATTTTCAGATGTCTAAGTCGTCGTCCGGATCCTCTTCATCGATGTCATCGTTTTTATCGAATTCATAGTAGACTTTACTTTCGGTATCAGTTCTGAAATTAGACAAAAAGTCAATAATTAAGACATTTTCAGTCATTAAATAAAATGATTACTTAATATATGGAAGTATTAGACTATTCTTGGCCTCTAATTCCGTGTCCTTAAGATTGAGATTGAAGGGTAAGTTATGCGTCGGATCCGACCACTTATCACCGCTCGACGACTGACCAGTTTTTGCGGACAACTTTTGTTTTTCACTATCTTTTGCATAATTGATGGCAAAGTCACTAATTGTGAAGAACTCCATCGACTGTTTCACAGAGAAGTGTGTCTTTCGGTGGGCTTTTCGTTGTCTTATTATGGCTTTAAAACAATTGTCCGAAGATTTGTCTGTTTTTGTGGTCAAATGTATCACAGAATGAGACAAATGTTCAATTGATTCGCAGATGTATTGCGAGTGACAGTCGACGTGAAGGACACAAACCAATTGGCGGAACCGATTGGACAGTTGTGTCAATAGTCTTGAAATCTCACACATGGAGTCCATTAATAGGATTGGAGTCAAAGAGTCGATTAAAATGATTGACTCATCGCTCAAATCAACTAATGATTGGATCAACTCTTGACTCAGATTTCTATCAATTGTGTGGTATTTCGTGAAGAAGTCTATCGTTTTTATCTCAGTTCTGATGCCATCAGTCATTGGTTTTCGAAATGAAGACAAATAGACGTCTGAAGTGTTTTCAATACAAACCATATTTACGTTGAATTGTTTGAGTCTATTGTGGATTAAACTGTGGATTAGAGGCAAAGAATCTGATCCCAAGTGATCACAAATGAGTACAAATCTGGAACTGTCGACAGTTGTGACTAATTTTGCCAACAATTTATTGTTTGTTAAGACATTCATCGCTCAGTTGTCTAATTGAGTGTCAAAAAAAGTGTTAAATTAAATGTAAACAAATGTTTAAAAGCATTGAATTTTATGTTTGAAATACAAACACGTGTTTAATGTTTTCAATGCAGAAGTGCTGCCATTCATAGGATTGTTAACTAATTTTTGGGTTATTCCGGTTCTCGAGTTGAACACAATTCTGGTTAATAACTATTATTCAAGTTTTTTGTCGATAAATAAATTAAAAGATTTATTAAAAGTGATTTAATTTATTTAATAGACTTTGACTTTAATTACGGCGCTTTTGAACGGTTTACCATAAATTTGTATAACAATATGGAACTTATCTGCAAAGATATTTTTCAATCTGGGTTATATTTTGTCTTGTATTTTTACCATGCAAATTTGAAGACTAAAAACGGGAACAGTAGCCCAACTGTAGCCGATTTTATTTAGCATTAGTCCACCAATTGGTGGGCCTAAAGAACAGCTTTAAATCAAAATTTATTAAAATGTTTGCATCACTTTAAGCCCGACCCATACCCGAGAGCAAAGGCTGAGCCATTAATTCCAGCCATTAGTCCTAGAATTGAATCGCTGTTTGGAAGGACTAATTGACTACGAGTTTGAATTTTTTTTCAGATAAATCAATTGATTTTGAGTTTTAATTAGTAATGATTACATTTCACGATATGCCTGGGCGTAAGCGCCAACCATTTGAGCCCCGAGTCCTATTTCCAAAACTATTTGTCCTAATATGACCAGAAGTATATTCCTGCGGTAAATAAATCAATAAAATATCAAAACTGGACTCAAACTAACGGTTCAATAGGAATGCCAGGCAATGGTCCCAACATTACGAGCGTTAAACTTGTGGTTAGTGTTCCGATCAGACAAATGTTGATCGAGTCCTCAACTTTGTCGCCTATATATCCGAATATAAACGTGGATATGGCATAACTCAGTGCAAAAATGAAGAATATCCCTCCTTTTGTTGACGGAGATAATACACCTAACTGTGTAATTAATAAAGATTATCAAAAATAACCATGATCAATATTCACTTCTGTCAGATGAAGTTCAAGTGTAGCGTCATTGAAGCCAATGACAAACGATGAATTGAATAAGATGATCATGCAAAGTGTGAATCCCCTGTTTTTCAATAAAGTTATATAACCGATGCCTTCAACCTGTTTATGACTGATCTCCTAATTCGGCGAAAATTAAGTTTCTATTGAAATAGTTTTGCCTTAAAATTATTGTAACAAACATTTGTTTCATTGGTTTTCGGGAAAAACAAAATTATGATTAGAGACGATGTCATCAAAAAGGCTCCCATCGACCAAAAAGTAAGGCTGAAACCCATTCCAAAGTATTTTTGGCCAAACTTTAAAAATTTCAATGTTGTCTCTCAATTGAAATATATTGATCTAGCTTACTCCAAAGACGAGTCCTCCTAATCCGGGTGCAGTTATTACACCAAAAGCGTTGAACATTTCTGCCGTTGCAATCATTTTGGCGACATTTTCACCGAATAACTTAAACACCACAACCATTATGTGAGTGTAGGCACAGGCCGTTCCCAGCCCTTCAATTGTCCGAAAAATCATTCCTAATGCGATATAAGGAATTCCCGGCGGAGACCACTCTATAAAACTTATCAATCATTTTGAGAAATGATGAAAAATAGCCATAATTTATACCCCATTAAAAAGTTTGCGATTCCAGTCATTACTAATCCCAACGAAAGCCCTAATTTTAGATCAATTTTCGACGACTGACAGAGAATTTCAAAATATTTTCATTTCAATTGAAATAAGTTTTTTTTAAACTTACAAGTCTTCCGAATACTGGGTTTGTAATCAATTCAGTTATTTGCAACTGGGCAATTATCATGCCTATCCAAAACTCAGATACACCACTTGACTTTGCCTTGGTTATTATTTTTAAATTAAAAATAAATTTGATTTGAAAGTTGACTTCAGATGAATATTTTTACCTTCGAAGGAAAAAAAGGACTCAACACTGAATACCCGATCCCAACACCGATTGCAGCCAAACACAAGAGCAGAGTCACTAATAATTGTGAATTCTTTAGGGGTTTGACAATAAGTTGTAGGCTTTCGTTATTTTCTCGCAAAACAATCGTCAAATCATTTTTAATAATTTGTTTCGAAATGACTTTGGATTGACTTTTTTGAATCATAATTTAACATAGAATTGATTGAATTGATCATTTCATTGACTTATTTAAATTTAGCTATTGTAACAATCATCAATACATCATTTATGTTGATCTTGCTAACAATATGATTCGTTCCGTAATTTCAGCTAATATTCTTCGTTTTTATTACCTAGAATCTTTTTTTTAAATCAATAATAAATTATATTTCCAAAAATTTCATAATAATTATCATTAAGAAAATGCATTTATTTCGTTGAAAAACTGTAACACATGTCAATTCTGCAAATGTCAATTAAAACCCAGAATAAACTCCTGCACATTTCAAAATTGTCATTTATAATTGTCAGCGAAATTGCTTGTTGAATTAATAGAAAAACATTTTTCAAATAATTTAAACGACAAAATAAAACTTATTTTTAAGAAACTTTGATTACATTATTGTCTTTATATGCAAATGATTGGATGCTTGGATATTAGGATACTTCTAAGTGAGGTCAATTTATTATCATATTTTCTTAATTTAAATTAATTATAGTTTATTAAGAACTCACTTCAATTCAATTAAATTATAATTAAAACAAATTATTGTTTGAAAAATTGTTTGACTTTCAGTAGATTTTAGTATCGACTTTAGCCCAGACTCTTTTACAACCTGTTCTCGAATATAACTGAGTGTCGGGCGGTCTGTACTCCATTTCGTCGACTATGTCTCGGATAAACTCTTCTCCCGGATCTTTGCGAGGATCCACTCTATTGTAATGAAGTTTAAGATAATCGATAACACAGAGTCTTATATGTTTTTTCTCGAGAGGAAGGAAAGGGATGTAAGCGTCGATCAGATTTTTTTCAACGATATCACTCTTATTAAGTCCTCCGTTCTCATTGAAAGCCCCCGAATCGATCAGTTGTTCAAAGTCTTTCATCTTGAGGTCTGTCCGCTCTTTTCCTTCTTTATAAAACTCGTAGGTCTTTTTTGTGATACCTGTGCCGCCGGTATTACTCAACAAAATGAAAATTGTTTTCGTGTAGTCAATAGAATCAACAAATTTATTGTAATCGACAAATGGTTTGATAATATCGATGACCCCTTCCGGAAGTTTATCGATTTCATCGAAAATGAAGAGAGATCTCTGACATGTCTTCACGACATCCGTTATATTGTTTTTGATCCACTCTCTCATCAGTTGTTTGTCTTCAGTATTGAAATGACTGCAAAAGAATTGTCTAACGAAATCACTTTCTCCCGATTTCCGATATTTTCTAAATATATTTTTTGCCACAATTTCTGAGACGAAGTTTTTTCCGCCTCCTGTCCAGCCATGGAATGAAAGAACTAAAGCTTTCTTTGGATTTTCATTTTTCATGTGTTGTTGAATCAATTTGGGAATAACCTGTTTAACTAAATGTTGTCCATGAACTTCATTATTCAGATCATTAACCAATTGGTTGACCTGATAGTCAATCCATGGCTCTCGACGCCAGCCATTCTTAGTTAGACGCTCAGCACCCAATTTATGACAACACTCACGAGTAGAACATTTGAGGTAATCCCACGAGACAATGGCTCCCAAACCAATTGCGCCCAGAATAGCCATCGAAATTGGTTCGAGACATGATATTGCCATTAGTTTCAATGTTAATAACAATAACACAATAATTGTTTTTAATGACTTTCGACTCATTCTTTACATTTGTTGAGTCTTTAAGATACGGCTGATTTTTCAGGTAATTCATAGTCTTTTATCTTTCAGTTGTTATGTACGTATCTATAGATAATATCCAAGATACTTTCTTTCCATAAAATTTACCAATTTCTTCTAAAGGCTTTAGAAATAATTTGATTGCCTTATTTGAACGCAACCACAAAACTTATCAATGGAAAACATATATCAATTTTTGGGGGAATTTTTGAAACTATGAAAATGAAAAATTTCTGTTCAGCACAATAATACCCTGTTATTTTCATATAATTTGTTATAATGTATGATATTTCTAATAGAAAAATAATTTGATTAAACATATTCAAACATCAAAACGCGAGATGGCAAAACTCCTGATCATTTTAGTAATAAAATAATCAATTTTTGTTTTCTATTAAAAAAAAGTTTTAACGAAGAGTTTGATTCATATCTAAAGAAATAATTTGAATGTCTTTTTGTTGGAAACTTAACTTTTCAACGGATTTGTTCACTCAATAAATGGATTATCAGTTTTGAACTTTTTTTAGAAAAATTTATTCAAATAAAAGCAGTTATCAGTTGTTTTCAGTCGAGTTTAAGAGAATTCTTCAGCGATTGGGATCTCCTTTCCATATATATTACGTTTAAAATATATGTCTTCTTTTGGAGTACAACAAAATCTTGAGACGAGATCTGAATAAATCAGTGAATAATTCAATTGATAACCGAAACCATCAAATGAGCAAAAAGTTATAATAAATAATTAACGAAAAAAATATCTCTTCATTTATCTGAGAAAATAATCCTCAGAAATGAGTTGAGTTTAAGTCTCATTTGATTTTGTCGTCTTTAAAAGCATTTTAAACGACTCCTAATCGACAGAAAAAACTCTTTGGGTTTTAAAACAACATTCAATTAAAATCAAACGTAAAATCAAAGTGTTTTTTAGGATTACTTTGACGTCAGATGTGATTCAAATGTGATTTTTATCGTTATATATATAATTGCTATCAGTTTTCCAGAAAAATAGTTAATAATCGCTTGAAATAAGTTTGAAATTGTATTTAATTTGCTTTTAATCATAATTTTTGAGCAAAAAGTCTGTCGTCACTAAAATAGATGTGTTTTTCAGGATTTCATCGAAACTATTGCTCAAACTTTTGGCAACTTTTCCACCAATTTTTCGATAAGTTTCTCAAAGTCTTTGCCCCTCTTTTTGGCCGCATCTAACACTTCCTGATGATTAGCCGTCTCCTGACTATCGTACTCTGAGGCACACTTATTGGTTATCAATGAAAATCCGACCACTTTTATGCCGCAGTGATGTGCAACTGTCACTTCGTGTGCTGTACTCATACCTTGGTACAAACAAAAACATATTAGAAAAATATTATGTTTTGACGAGTAGTCAGTCCCTACCGACAGCATCTGCTTTATCCCGAAGAAACCTGACCTCAGCTATGGTTTCATAAGCGGGTCCGCCGGACATAACGTAAACGCCTTCCCTTATGATAGACATTAGATTGAGTTCTTTGACACAATTTTTGGCGATTTTAATGAGGTTTTTGTCGTAAGCGTTATTCATTGGCGGAAATCTGGGTCCCCATCGATCATCATTGTGTCCTTTAAGCGGACTGTTTCCCGCAAAAGCCGGTAAATTGATCTGATCTTTGATGATCATAATGTCGCCCACCATATAGTCTTTGTTGAGCCCTCCGGCGGCGTTCGTCACAATCAGAGTCTTAACGCCTAACAGTTTCATTACCTTTGAATACAAAAGAAGTGATTTATTCATTCATTTGTTTATTGATTGTGCGTAGAATCCATACCCTGACCGGCATCGCACACTTAGCCATGGGATGGCCCTCATAGGGATGAAATCTGCCATTCATGCAAACAATAGTCACGCCTTTCAGTTTTCCGAAGACAAGGGAACTGTTGTGACCGACCACTAGTCGTAAATCAATTTTATTGTTATTAAGATTTTGAGTTTTAAGTTGAAAAAAGAGTGTGTATTATACCTGTGCCAACAGGAAAGTTTGGTATTGACTCATAGGTGAACACATTCTTATCAGATAAGAGTTCGGCCAAACCTCCCAAACCAGAGCCCAATATGATGCCAACAGTGGGCCGGTGTTTAGTCTTCTGCAGCAAATATTTACTGATCGCTTCGATCTCTTCGTAATCATATCTAAAGAACAGAATAATTCAAATCAATTCAATATTTCACTGGAAATTAGGGAAGTAGTCAGCAGTCGGAGGGAACGGTTAGGTTAGGAGTTGAGTAATTCTATGTATGTTTTGTAAGATTAAATTCTGTGCTGCGATTATGCTGTGCGGCTGTATATCTGATTTATGTCCCAAACGTTTTAATTGAAAGGGTTGTGGCCCTCGACTGAAAGGCTCCGAACGTTAAATATAATTATAAACTCTTTTTTTGAAAACAAGATATGATTTAAAACCAAAAGAAAATAAAAAATCGTTTTGAAAATCATTTTCTAAATATGGCGTTAAATAAGGCATTAAATTAAATGTTTTTCTTATAGAAGTAAAGACTATGTCTTTAGCTATGAATTCGAGTTTATTTTAATTGATTTTCGTTTTATATCCGAAGAATTTATTTGAATAGATAACAAAAAATGATTTTTCAAATGATTTTTTCTCGCCTTCGCTTTAGATATGGAGAACCACTTTTTTGGTGGTAAGTGCTGTTCATTGGAAAACCAGATTTCAGTTTTATATTTGCAATTCATTTACTACTGGAAAGAGATTTTTGTCTGAATTTTCAATTAATAGCTAAGAAAACAACTTTTGGTTTAAAGCGGAGGAAATCGTAAAACAAATCAATTATTCAATAAATCCAATGATTGATAAGACTTTTCCACAAAATCTTTATTTACTTTTATGTGGAGATTATGTAATTAATGTCTAAAAGTTTATGAAATAATTATCTCATTTGTGGCACCAAAACAAGTAAATCATTGATTGCAGTAAAAATCAGCAAAGAATTGGATAATTCACTCCAAATCAGTTTCCCTGGAATCAGATAATCAATTCTTGGAAATTCAAGTTTTGTTTTTCAACAATAATTATGCAAATAATTAGACAAATAACAAGTTTAACTCAATCGAGATATCGCTTCCAATCGATTATATAATTTGTTATTTAATTTTTTCTGAACTTATCTCAAGAGATAAGTTATGACTGAATACTGAAATGAAGTATTGCACAGAATATCGAGAATCGATTGAAATGCAATTATCAGATGTGATAGTGTATGGAGTTTTAGAAAGATTTGTTGCAAGAAAATATAATGAATTAGCCAGGAACAAGTTCCATAAGGCATGCATTAGAGTTTGCTATCAATTGAATAATAAATCAAAGTTTCTTTTGATTTGGTTTCTGTTGAAAAGGTTTGAGACTTTAAGTTAAAAACTAATAAAATTTTAGTCAAAAAAAACTTTTTCAATGCATTTCTTTCAGATTAGTTATGATATGAGATGTAATACAATATAAGATTAAAAAATTAGATAAAAATCATTTAATAAGTTTCTTTAGAGTTGTCTGTCATCGGAGTAGAAATCAGAATATTTTTTCTCATAAAAAACTTGTTTATCAGTTGGAAAGGACTTCAATACCAAGACTTCTCAGTTATCTCAAAAGAAAATATCGTTTTCACTGTTAAGATAATATCAGTTCCGAAGAAAAAATGCATTTTTTTAATATAATTTTCAGTTGATTTCAATCAGATTAATGATATTTATTAGAGAAATGAGACAAAAATCAAAAACAGATTTCCTCCCATTTATCACAAGTCGAGTGAATTATATTTTTCTCTTAACTTTTAGTATAATTTGAATAAAAGTATTTTTTAACTGATTTCATGCGGTTTATAACTATTGAATGAATGGATTTCTGTGTCTTTTATCTCTTGATTTAGTTTAAGGAGAAATTAATTCAAAAATAAAAAGACTTTTTTTGTGATAATCTAAAGAAATATCTCTCAAATGATAATATGATTGATATCTGTTTCCTAAGAGAAATGTATTTTTTCCTCTTTAATAAAATAATGATTTCATGCAATGAATGTTTAAACAGTTTTTTTCCAAACTTTTTCTTAAACTGATTTCAAGAATGAAGTCTTAATCCCTTTTAATGGCAATTATTTAACTAATTTTCGAGACATAAAAAATTGTTTATTTGGCGTAAAAACACTGATTTTTGTTGAATATTATGAGAGGTATGTTAGGTGTGAGAGCAATAAAAATCAAATTAAATTTTTAATTAGATTTATTTTCACTGAAGACTCACCCAAATAACTGACTCTTGATTTGATTCAACCAATTCTGAGACTTTGGCTCAATATTAATGTTATTATTGTCATTGGATTCTGGTTTTGGTTTAATACCAGAATTATTATTCGCATTATTTACTGCATTATCATTGAATACATCTAAGAGTTGATTAGAAATCATTGTCACAGAAAAATATAGACAAAAACTGAACTGTTTTTCACTGACTATAACACTATTTATACGAAAAATTTACACTAATTTCTTTGTTCGACAAAAACAAACAAATAATAAGGAGTGACATAAGAATCACAGGATTACTATCTCTTCTTTTTCGGACTAATTCTTTTAATAGTGTGATTTGGAAGTATCGATAAGTAACCATGGCTACTTTTTTTGTTGTTGATTTATTGCAACAATTAGCCAAGACGTGCAAGGGGTAGGTGGGGCTCAATTAACACCTGAGGGTCTGTCAACTTTGAATGGCTTCGGATTTTTGCTATTTGTATAGGAATTTCATGGGAACTATGCTTTTGTGCTGAGCTTTGATAACTTAGGCCTAAAATCAACAAGCATGTCTCCTTCATTTAATATTATGCAAAATACTGCTTATATAATGTTTGGAAAATGCCTTCGCTATCAGAATAAGTAATCTGAGCCTATTTTTGTAACAAATATCACTCCAAGTGTAGAGACTTTTTGATGTTTTGTTATTTATTTTAGAGGTTTTTCTGTTTGAAAGCCGACTCAGATTCTAAATGATTCGAGTTTTAAGTTTTTCAATCATTCAATCGTTAATTAAGAGCTTTTTTGGAAATAAAATAATTTTTAATGAATTACTGATTAATAGAAAAGTTTTACGAGAATTCCTTAAATTTAAAGATAAGTTTTTTTGTTAGTTAAGCTGACCATGAACATGAACGAGTGATATTGAATAGCTTTGCGATTAATTTCACAGATAATTAGGAGGAAATACGGACTAAAATTTTCTATAAATGGTTCGACACTGATCAGATCGATAGTAAGACAGGACAGTTTTTCTGTTGCAAGGTCCCCTGGACTGACCACCTTGGGCATTTAACTGATCCAAAATTAACTTATCAATCAACAAAAGTATCTTTTGGAAAGTTTACAGAAAATTTTGTTCACCGAATCCGTTATCTCTTAAGCCTTTTCTTTCGGTAAAACAAAAACTTTTTGTTAGAAATAATTTGTGTTCAGATTTGAGGCCAAAGTAATTAAAACTTAATATCTGTTGGCATTTGATAATCAATTTTCTGGAAATTTGAAAAATTTATTATCTTTTTACTCATTTGACTCCGGCTTTAGACACTCGCCTGTTGTTTAAAAAACTAAAGAATCTTGTTAAAAATTGTTAATTCAATATTCAGTTTAGGAAATTTTGTTGTTTTGTTTCCCTTCCCTTTAAATAAGAGATCAAATGGTTTTGATAACTGAATGAAAAAAAAATTATATGAGATTTCCATTAACTATATCTCAATATTTATGATCTCGACTTTTATTTGTATTTTTGCATTAGTTTAGCTTAAACTAAAAATATCCTGAATATGACTGAAATTCAACGATAATTATGATATTTTTTCATACAATCATTAGTGTATTAAAGACTGAACTCTGGTGTGTGTTGTCCTCCAAATGCATTTGAATTTCTAAGATTTGATTATCTAAACGTCTTTTTCCACAAATAACTGATTAAATGAATTAAATTAATGCAAAGAAAACTAATATTATCTCAACTGAAGATCAAAAGACTATTCGATAGAAAGACTCCAAAAAATTTTACTTAAAATTTCTGAAAAACTTTAGATTGAATTCAAATATAAATGTTATCTGATTTTCGTATGAAAAATAGGAATTCCTAACAAAATGTATGATATTTTAAGTCAATTAAGTCTAAGAAGAGTTAAAATTAGACTTAAAATACTGAGAAACGATCCCATCTGTGGAAAGCACTTTAAAAGGAGCCAAGGTAGGTTAGCATCACTTTTATGGTCAAGATGAACAGATAAAGCACGTTAGATTCTGGTGATAATTAGCTTATCTCACGCAAATAACCTTGATCACAGAGGTTTTCATTGAATACTAATGTAGAGGAGAGAAATCAATTGGAGATAACGACAAAAATCGAGACTCAAATCAAAATACTTTCAAATGACTTCAGATTTAAGAGATTTTTCGTGATTTGAATATTTGATAAGAATTCTTAAAAATTCATTAATTCATTGATTTATTGAGAATTTATTCCTTAAAAATACATTTAATAGGATTTAAAGTCCAAAAGCAATTCAGTCAAAAGTTAACTGAAATCAAACAAAAAATTGTTTTGAATTTTAGTGATATTAGTGATTAAAATAATAATTATAGTCAAAAGACTATTAGTGTTTGAAATATATGCAAATAGTCTTTAATTACTTTATACTTTTGATTGCATTTGACGTCAAGTAATTCAAAAAAGATTTGACAACAAAACTAAAAATTTGTTCACAAAATACTTAAAGTGTTTAAATCTTTTTTGCTCTTATTTTTTGCTTTTATTCGTCAAATAATAAAAGTTTTCTCTCTTTTGGGTGAAAAAAGTCTGAATATTATTAATCATTATATGAGAGACAGAAATAATAATAAAAATATATTTCTTTTAGATTAATATCTGTTAAGAAATGTTTTTTGTTGTTTTCCTCTCAATTCACTCCTCATTTCATATTTAAGGCTCAGGTATGAAATGTTTATGAGTTTGACGCTAATTATCTACTGTTTGAATTTGATTAAGATAGTTTTCTAAGGCTGAGTCTTCCCTATCAATAATTTACAATAAAAATTATTCGTTTCAATGAATTATTAGCCGAAAGAAAAGCAAATCATAGGAAAAGTCGGAACCAATTAATCAAATCATAAAATAGATATGTTTTGGGAAAAACCAAAATATCTGAACCCTTTTTGTGAGACCGATATGAGAATCATTCAGAGTTTAGAGTTGGAGGCAATGCTTTTGAAGAGAAAATCATAATATTTTGACTTAAAGTTTGCTCAAAATCTATGATTAAAATTCAATATTGAATTGAGTTTTGACAGCAATTGAGTTATCAATTAATAAGTAGTTTCTGTTTTCAGTCAAAAATAAAAGTCTTGAAAATTTTCAAATAAACTTTTGAAAAAAATATCTGATTTACATACCCTTCCTTTTTGGGATGAGTTCCACTCATTTTTGTCTCTTTTTTGCTAACTATTGCTTCAAATTACTATTAAATCGGACTCTAATCGGAATCCAGTGATTCCTCGATCGGGAAAAGCGATGGTTTACCCAATTGTTCGCTAATTTGGGTGAATATAATAAAACTGAGTCTTAGTTTTCAAGTTGTTTACAGTTCTGAATCAAAATCTACTTTTGCTCGAGCAGAAATAGCTACTCTATTGTAGTCTCTGATTAAATTACTTCTGAAATTGAAATCAAAAATCATTGCACTTTTCTTCGTTTTATTGACCCATCTATTTATGATAGGTCTATAAAAAGTGTGCATGTATCTATTTTTCATCAGTCTATCAGTCAATTAATCGCAATTAAATGATTTAAAACTTATTCTAATAAATTGTGTTTAATGTCGTAAATAAATAGTCATTAAAATACTGAAAACTTTATGAACATCTTATTCAGAAACGTCACGATTTCAGAGTGCTAACCAAGATAGTGAACAAGATCATTCTCAAATGCAATAAAAACCCAATCTTAACCTAAATCCTAATTATGTGATATGAACTTTTCACCGCGATCAACTGAGCAGACCAATAATATTAATTTCAATTCTTAGAATACTATTGTGCTAGTTGTGTTTGGATTCTTGATCATTCAGAAATCTAATCTGAAGCAAAAAACTCGTGAATCAAAGTCTGAGTGAATTTCTGAGGAATTTTCATAACACCAGAGACAGTATGTTTGAAGATCTCATTTTTGTCACTAAAGTAATAAAATTAATTACAAAAACACCTAATTTTCTGATAACAAGTCTTATATAAGCGTTGAATTGTTTTCGCATTTGTCTCATAAAACACTTGTTCTTCGTTTTATAAGCCCTAAAATCGGGTGATTTCAGGACTAAAGTCTTTGTTTGTCATCAAAATCGATGAATAAATCAAAAGTGTTTTATAGATAATAAGTTTTTCAATCGCAAAAAAGAAAGTCAATTAATATATTGCATTCATTTTGTGGTTTTCAAATATGCAATCATTATCTGATATAACAATAATAATAATAAAATTATTAGTTATTTCAGAAAAACATTAATCACTTTAGTATTCAAAGTCATTGGAAATTATAATTCAGATCAGATTTTTCGGTTCAAATTGAAATTTGTCTGAAAATTGAGTACAAATTTTTCCCAAAAGAATGGATAAAATTCAATGTTATGTATGAAAAACAAGAATTCAATTATCGTTTGTCAGACAATCGTTCAATCATTTGTTAAAAGGGTTTTATTAATGAAAAACTTCTTTAAGTCAAGTATTTCGTGATTTTTCAGATAATGATCTCATTTTCATAACGGATAAGAAAATAATTCAGTCATATATTCATATATTTATATGTATTGCCAACAAATTATTTTTCAAACCCCAAACTCCGGTTCAATAGTAGTGTAGCCGAGAAGCGAAGGGAAGAGAAAAATAAAAGTAATATTTTTTTCTCTAAGAAAACAAAACAAAAGAAAAAGTTTAACACAATTTTAAAGACAATAAATTCTTTTGACACAAAATTCTCCTTTTCTTAAGTCTTTTTCAGCGAACATTGAATTGAAATAAAAGAAAAACTCATTTTTCTTATCGATTCTGAAAATCTATTCATTCAGTCAGTTATCAACAGTTTTTATATGCAATTAATTGGAAAAGTCTATCACACGCTTTGATTTATACGTTAAATATTTTTTAGATAAATAATAATAACAATAATAATCATTACATAGAAGTGTTTTTAGGGGTTAACTGAAAAAACTTTCACAAACTGTGAAACAAATGAAAACTTTTCATATACTTCTTATATCAAAGATTAATCTGAGATCTTAACATTGAATAAGACATTGACTGACCCTTTCATACCTGTGCTTATCTATCGAGCAAGATGGTTTTGAAATATATTTCAAACTACTCCTTGAACTTAATGTCTTTACACGAGTCGACGCCTACAAACAAAAAGTATTTTTCAGTCAAATGTCTGATAAAATACATATACTTATTGTATTTAAACGAAAATTTTGTTCACTATTTCGTAAACGAGTCTTAGCAATCAAAAAGACCATAATATTTATTGACTCCTTAGTATATACTTAAAAAAATTCTTTCAAGAATTCATTAGTTGTTTAGACTTTTTAATTGAAATAATTGACAAAACAAACCATCAATTCCCGGACTGAGTGCCGGAAAAGTTAATTACAGAATATTTATAATGTTTTCTCTCAAAACAAATCAGAAATTAGTTCAGAGAGAAGTAGTTCTCAAAAATAAACTAAAAAATTTAAAATAAAGAGAAGAGAAACACATTTGATATAATATATTAGGTTTTCTCACATTCTTTTAGTCAGAAAAACGCCTCAAAAATCAAATCTTTAAAATCTTTTTTTAGAGGAAAAATAATTTATCTGTGAATCCAATCATCGACTCTCCGAGAGATGGTATTTCTTCAGATAATTCCTTATTTCTATAGAATTTGATCCAAACATTAGATCTGAAAATTTTTGGGAAAATTATATTTCTTTTCGCTTTGATTTTGACTTAAGATAATTGCTTCGAGAGTTACATCAAAATTGTATTATTATTATTAGTTTTATCAGTAATTTTCAGTACTGGTGCCACTTTATCTATCAGAGCCATTAACCCGGGTATCTGAGAGAACAGATAAATCTCTCTCTCTCTCTCCCTCTCTCTCTCTCTCTCCCTCCCTCCCTCTCCCTCTCCCAAAAAAACTATACCTCATGTGATTTATAAATAATTTATTTGAAAATATTCTTTTGATTTTTCTGTCGATTTTAAAAATTTTGATAAAATTTAGATATTTTTTATTCAATTCTAATCATAAAACAGGAAATTGTAATCAAATATATTTTTTTAATGTCCGTAAGATTTGATATAACTTTTTATTATTTCTCTTCAGCCAAAAGTCTAGAGATTAGGAACTTTTCAAATACTAATTACTCTTAATATACCCGAAAAATAAATAACGAAAATATACTCTCATTATATAAAAAATGATTTTTTCATTTTATGGACTGATTTTGGTTGAGATTTTGTAAAGTTTTCTTTTGAAGTCAATTAAATTAATAATTTTTTTCTTTTGCCTCAAAATATTCTTATCATTAACTCATTTGACGATAATTTCTAATCTTTTTATAAAGAAAAATAAGACTTTTTTTGCTTATCTATCATTCAGTCCTCACAGAGGTTCAGATAATTCACAGCTCTATTCAACTGATTTTCCAAAGGGAAGGGAAGGGGTTGACAGCCAGAAGACCTCTACTAATGAATGAGTAAATGACTTTGGGATCAGATTTGATGGCGTTTCTCATCACTACCAGAAGAAGTCAAGAATCTCTTTCTGTTGAAGAAGAGGTAAACCTTTTATCGGTTTTGATAATCAATTTTATTAACACATTTGAAAAGTTTATTCGCAAATAAAAAAATATCATTCAATTTATTGGTAATCCTTTTCAAAGCATTAATTAACAAATTTTTGGCTTTTATTCTGATTCTACTATAAATCTTCTATCGATGTATGAGCAAGATAACTCATCAATGACATGGTAACTTGAAGGACTTGTGAATGAAAAGGACTGGGCTTTGAAAAGTATTGAACTTTCAACTTTCTTGTTTGCTTTATCATTCACCTTGTCTATTTTATCTGATGAACCTAAAAGTATTAGAACCTTGCTCATCTTCAACCCGAACTACAATCAGTTGAAAATCTGATTTGTAAGTTATTGACGCCCATTGAAAGACACTTTTTATTCTGAGTCCTCAATACTATCTAATCTGAAATAATTTGAATTTCGTTTTTGTTTTGAAATCATTACTCATATATCCGTTCATTAAATAATTTTTTGCTTCAATTAAAATCTTAAATAATTTTTTTTGAGGGGAGGGGTCACTGTGGCTGTCACTCGCCATGAGTCGCCAATTAAGCACTGAAAACCACTGCTTAAATGTTGGAATTATTCCAGATTAGCCAAGATAACAATTTTTATCTGCAAATGTAATTTGAATATAAAGTTAATGATTTGAATAATTAATTGATTTCAAAGAAAATTAAAGAAAACAAAATTAATATTCGTTTGGTTTCTGAGAAAAATCAAAGAAATTATTATTATTTTTGTTTCAAAATTCAAGTCTTATTAAGCGATGAAAAGTCGAAAGAGAGTTGTTTTTTGTCTTTAAAATGGTTTTAATTTGAAAATTAGATGAATCTATAGCTCCGGTCTCTCGTTAGATATGATATGCCATTTAGATATCAGACGAAAACAGTTTGTATTTTATCTTAATTTCCGATTTCGAAGACATTTATATTTCGTTCATTTCGTTCATTATTTTCCTTCTCTTTTCTCTTCCGACTATTTTATTGCAAATAATTTTCTTTAGTTTCGACACAAAATCTAAAAAAAAACAATTTTAATGTCATTCCCGAAGAGAGAGAGAGAGACAAAATGTTTGTTAAGAGAGAGTCACAGAAGAAAAAAATCGTTTGAAAATAGTCTCCGACTCTGAAAATATTTTATCAAAATTTTCTTTATCTCAATCTTAGGGGTAATTATAAGATCTGATTATTGACCCAAAAGTTATTTTATAGTCTAGTTTTGAAATTATTAAGGATCGGTCATTCGGTACGTAGTTTTAGTAACTAATTTTCAGACCAGAATCGCACTTCAAGATGAGGCCTGTGCTGTTCCAACTTAACGTACAAAGATTGTGCATGGTGATATGGCCTTATCATTCAATTAAGTGTCTACGTACTTTTTATAATTGCCATTATTATGGAAATTATCAGTACTTTTCGCCACAACTTTGAAAATAGCAATTCTGACAAAAAAAACCTAATCTTAATATTTTTTGTCTCGACTTCGGATCCAATTCAACAATTTTTTTCTTATTTTTCTCAACAGATATATATTTATTTTATATAACATTTCATAGATTTTAGTGATTTATTTCTCATTTTGTTTGATTAGTTTTGTCTGAAATATTTTTATTAATATATTTATACGTCTAATAAATATATCGTTAAATATCGTGAGAATACTTTCGGGAGACGTGAAAACTGCGGTAAAAGGGTTTCAGACAAAAAAAGTTTAAAAATTAAATACGTTTTTATTGCTTTAGATTTCATTTTTAATAATTTATCGTTTGATGGCTTCAAAAAAGTGTCCGAAAAATGTTAAGATATTAAGTATTTTTATGAGAAACCTGGAGAGAAACCAAAGGAAAGGCTCATAGCTCTGTCTCAATTGCAAACCACTCCGGGGCTGTCGACTCTCAGACCACTAAAGGATCCGCTAATTTGTGTATAAAACACTCTGTTCTCAGTTTGTGTTTTTAAAACCATTTAAAATACTTTTCTAATCATTATTTTAGTAAAACATATGAAAGACTTAATTCATAGTTAATGTCAATTACAGTAATTGAGTGCTCAACTAAAGAGGACAGACATATCGGAAAGGCTATTGGCTTCACATCAATAATAGACAGTCGAAAGATTTGCTGCGAAAAAGTGGAGCAATAATTGTTTGAATCAAATCGAGGACACAATTGTCAATGAATTAAGTAATTGAACAAGATAAAATGTTTCAATCTATATTGGATGGATTCAACTTTGATCAAGATCAATAATATCGATAAGAATTGATTTTGATTGACGGCACAGCATATCAGAAAAATGTTTCATGATCAAACACTGTGGGAACGAATATATTGACTTGTTTTTCAGTAGGTCAATTATTACAGCTAATTTAAAGTTAATTCGATTAAACTGAGCTAGGCTATAGCGTGATTTATTCCGAGAAATTTTAATTAAAAGGGAAGTCTATCGTAAAACTTAAAACTCGTAACAAAATGATTGAGTAAACTCTTAATGCATTTGATATTTGATTTGAGATTTGGTTTCAAACGTAACTGTTGTGTGAAATCCAAAATCTTTTGGCATTAATACAACAAATTCAGTGCAATTCACTGAAATCGCGCCGTTTTTCAATCGCTATGGGAGTGCGTCACAGACTCTCGTGTCCGCAAAACTACACAAATGTTGTCTTAAACATAGGATAGACTTCACATTTGAGATCGACTTCTGCGGGTTGTGCCAAACATTAGGGTTGGGAAACAGCATAAAACACTAATTATTACCTAATGTTGAATAAAAAATTAAAGTTAGCAAGATCACTTATTGAATCATTAATTTTATGCTTTTTAATGACAAATAAAAAAATTTTAAAAATCACCAAGAACATAATCAATAACAATTTAATAAATCTCGATTTCATTTTAAGAGAAAAATCATCTCGGGTGTTTTTAAATAGCTTTTAAAATAATTGTTATCAAGCTTGTTTTGGTGATTATCAAAGAATTTGGAAGAATTATTTAATCGAAAACGGTTTGAGTCGTTATTCGGTTGTTTAGACCTAACCTTCCACTCCAGACGTGATGTCATGCGCGAGAGGCGGCACTTCTTGTGGCCGGCCTTATGTGTGTCCTATCAATCAAGAGATAATTCTGTGTTAGTCTAAGAGTGATGTGTGTTTGTAGTGAACACTTCAGAGAACTTCTAATTTCTGGTATTATTTTCAATCATAGGATACGTTTTGCCATAAAATTAAATAAAACTATTTATGCGCTCAACTGTTTAGCCGGCGCTCAAACGGCGACAATAATAAAAAAAACTATTATATCGTTTTTGTGAATCAAAATATTGATAATTATTTGAGAGGAAGAGTCGAGTGAAGAGAATAATAATAATAACAATAATAACAGAGACGGAGAAAAAAGTTTTATTTGAGTCCAAAAAAACATACGAAAAGTTTTTCTCTGAACTGAGATTTTGTTCAAAATTTTTTTCCTTTCCCAAAGAATTTGTCTCCACTTTTATTTGTCAACTGTTTTGTTGGGAAATTTGTTTTAATAAAATGGAGTGGTTTTACAGTTGAAGAGTAAAACTTTTAAATCATTTTTCTTATGAATTCAATTGAATTGAAATATTAAAAAAGCGATTGAATTGAAGGCCAAACCATCGCAAAGCAATGTCTCGTCGCAAACAAGTCTGTCCTCAGCAACGACTGGCCTCTAATGAAATCACCACCAGTTCAAGTGTTGAAGCAGAATTGCATCAAGGTATGTACTCGTGTGTCCACTTTGTTTATGTACTATTCAATAAGTCACCATTTGGTGAAAATGTATCAAGGTTCATTTGAACATTGAATTGCTGCTGATTATATGTTTTTGGGAAAATTCCTTCAAAAGTGTCCTTTTTTACTGAAATATGTCTTTAAATATCGGAAACAAGTTTTTCGCTTTAATTTTAAGCGAGATTTTTGAGATTAATTTAATTTGGATTTGATTTCAAACAAAAAATCAAATCTTAATCGCAGGCAATGAGAGACACATTTGGTTCTCAAATTTTATTACAGTCTTTGAATATCAATTAAATGCAATCAATTAATATTAAAAATGATTTTCATTTGATTTGATATATATTTTTCAAATGCAATGAAAATTTTGTTTTTCTTTTTATTCTCTCTTCACTCGGATTTCAATCTTAAAACTCAATCAAATCGTAGGAAAACTTGTTTCTAAATCTTTAGCTTCAATTCTATGCAAATGTTTGTCATAATAAATATATTTTACAAGTTTTTGCTAAAAGTTTTCAATAATTTTAATATAAATTTTTTGTTGTTTTACTTTTCTATTAAAACGAAATTTTTCTGACATTTTAATATCGGTTTTAATGTCTTTGAGTGATATTTAATTTTGTTTAGAAGTCAGAGAAAATGTCTTTTTCTTCAATAAATAAAATTCTCTCAAAAGTTATTGATATTTGATTTTCATGTGATTTGCATTTGATTCTGATTTCAATCAAATACGAAACCAAAACAAAAAAACCAAAACCAAAATTATAGCCAACAGTTATATCTCATTAAAATTTTCAATTTGAAAACCCTTTAGTTTCGCCAAAAAATAAATATTAATTTTGTGATAAGTTTTTAAAAAAAACTGTTTTTATCGGAAAACCATTGGAGAAAAGCAGTCATTGATTTTGAAACTATACCAAAATTTTTTGTACTTTTAAATTGTTTTTCATTGGAAATACGTTATCGTCTTTCAAGTGAATCAAAGGAATCAAAAACAAAAAAGTCTTCATTTGATTACAGAAGACTTCGGAAGACTTTTTTAAAAATAACTGCGTTTTCAGTGATTACTTCGAGTGACAAATGAGTCGCAAATCAAAAATAATTTTTCAAAAACAACTAAACATACAAAACATTGAATGAATTGAATGAAAACATAGTAATAAGAAAATAAAAAAATCCGAGCCTTTAGTGAAACGATTGACTGAATGACTAAACGGATGGTAAAAAGTATTCAAAGATAATGAGAAAAAACAGAATATAATTTGTATTTTACTTTTTTGAAAACTAATTTATATTGAGTTTTGTTTTTATTTGTTTACAAAAATGTCAATTCGTATGAAAAATGTTCTGAACTATTGAATGAATTATTTAATTGAATTTCCATACTCTGAGCTAGGGCAAATAAAAACAGTGAAAACTGATATTCATTGATAAATAAGGCGTTAATATAATTGGAGTCAAAGTATTGGACTCTGAGTTTTGGGGGTCTGAAAGAGAGGACTAAAATTCAATACTGTTTCTCACTCTCTGAGCAAAAGAATAGACTCAAAGCACAGGCATTAACTTATTCTGTGCATCGATACAGAGAAAAGATATAACTAGTTTTTTTGCGCTGGTGATTGTCGATAAGAGCCCAAAACTATTTTATACTGATATCAAGAACTTTATGCTGGTTTAGATAAAGTTTGCAATTGCGAGATAAGCGACAATCTTTTTCTCTCATTGCTGGCCATATCTTTCCTCTACCAGTAATATAATAATAAGGATTTAATTCTCTATTCAATATAATACGCACTTCATATATATAGTATATACCTTATATATGAGTGGCTGTGCTCTAAGTTTTAGTGCTAACAGTTTAAGTCCTGACGTTATTTCTCATGAGTTATAACTTATAATATAATATAAAAGATATTGAGATAGAGATCGCTCTGAAGAGTACAATAACTGCTGAAGACTTTTTGCGAGTCTTTAGTTTTTGCCAAAAATCTCTTTTGGAGAATAGTTTTCAAAAAAGATTATATTCTGCCATTCGTTTATTCATTGTTCTTGGTATGGTCAGGGTAGATCGCTAATTAAATCACCCAGGCTTCATTGAAAAACAAACAGAAAAGTTTCAACGATTCTATTTTAGATTCAATCTCTTTGTTTGCTTATGAAATCTTAATTACCATGGTCATTGCTGTTTGATACTCTTGACCATTCCTCTTAATGATAGCATCGTTTACATTGAATTGATAGCCGTTTTCAAAACAATTGGTAATCTCTGTGCGAAATATCATATTTTGATTATTGCGAAACTGGAAAAATGCTTTCTTGATAATGCATCTAGGTTAGTTGAAAATTCTATATTGACTGATGGTTCTGAGAAACACTTCAAGTGTTGATAAAATATTTTTCGTCTAATATTCGGACCGAAAAAAATATTTTATGAATAGATAAGAGAAAAGTTAAAAATAGTGCCAAATATTGATTGAATCAGAGCTGAGAGTCATTGGAAGAGAAGAGCAAAAAAAATTTTGTGCAGAGGCGGGGGTTTCCATTATATCCTCATAGATTTCAGATCAATCGGGTGTATATCTTCTCGTCTGAGCCAGGAAAAATATCTTTTCGCCGAAACTCTGGAGGGAAATCTGATTTTGTCTGTTCTGTTTGGTTATAGCCGTTTTGGTTATCAGCGTTTCATTTGGTAGAAATGGTCTGTAGTGTAGTGTAGTCTTGTGTGTAGTGTTTGTGTGTTCGCCTGTTTGGAGCCGAGATCCAAGAGATTGGTTCCATTATTATCGCTATTTTCTATCGGTTTGCAGCGAAAAGTCACTCTCTCTCAGCGCTCACACGAATATCTCAACCGATTTGCAACAGCGATAAGAGGAAAGTGCACTCCTTATCACTTTCATATCTATCCAACATTTCTCTCTATCTTTCCCTCTCTTGACTCTCTCTCCCTCTCCTGACTCCTATTCCAATGCTTCTCAATTGCAACCAAAGTTTGTTTTTCAACCAATAACGGAACCGGAGCTTATCTCATAAATTGAGCTAACTATCAACGAGTCTCTTATATATTCTTTAAATTAGTTAATAACCTAGTACATTGTAAGTACACCCAAATGTTATTAGCAGAAAATATTTTTATTTTTCTCAAAAACACAGAATTTTTTTCCATTCGTTCGCTTATAATATAAGTTTAATATTTAAATTATTCTGGAAAACTGGGATCTGAGAAACTGCCCTGATCAGTTTTCTTAGATTTTTGTTTTTTTCTTGATAAACACTTAGCTTTGCCTCACTTTTATCATTAAAATTGATCCGGTTCGTTTCAGTAATGGATCTACCGATTGAATAAATTAAATATTTATAGTTCAAGGGATGACCAAACTCTTTGAAGTTTTCAATTTAGTGATAAGGAAAGTGTGAATTTCAATATGATCTTGATCATGTTCAATATTGAACTCTGGATCGATAACCAATCAAAATAAAAATAAAATTTCAATTAGCTAGGATTTTTCATTAGATAGCAATCTGTGTTAATAATCAGTTTGTTTCTAGCTACTCCTTGCCTGTGCCCCTTCATGAGATCGTCATTAGAGAGGGGGCCGGCAGTCAATTACATATGTATATTAGTAAAGATGTATTGATTTGCTCCGAGGCTTTCAATCAGTTGATAATCTGAATAACAAATCCTTAAAAATATTTTCTCTTTATTTTTGTCTTAAATTCGATTTTGAATCAGAATTTTCGGTCAATTAGTTAATTGGTTGAAAGGATTTTAAAGAGTTTCTGAACAAAATTTGTTGTTTTCGGCATTAATTATACGAAAAAAAAATTCAATTTGTTATTAAGAAAATTTTCGTATCGATTATCGGAAAACAAAAATATTTTAATGATTTTTCAACAGATTTTTTTGGGATATTTTTTCTTCTCCTCCGATAACCGAAAGCTATTTGTAATCAAAACCAAATCCAAAGACTCTATTAGTGAAAGTGAATTCAATTTTTAGCCTCAAATCTGAGCAAATCTATGAAAGCTTTGAGTAATTAATGAAAAAATTTATATAACTTTCTGTCAATGAATTGATTTAATCATTTATTTTTTCATTTCTAATGAACTTTATTTGGTTTCGACGTCACGTAACCACCGATAGTCTGGCGATAAGGCGACCACTCGTTACTATCTGTATCTCCCCATACGAGTGACGACCACCACTACAATAACCACTAACTCTCAGCTCTTATATAATATAAGTTATATTATATAACGAATATATATTTTTTGTCAGTGGATTTTGATCGGGTAGTTGTGCACAACTCCGGGCTCTGGATATCAAATCTCTATTACTTTTCTGAACTAAACTAAAAGTTTTTCTCTTGAAGTGAGGGAAAAAAGTTTAGACCAAAATCAAGAGCCGTTCCCTTTTTTTATCAGTGAAATAGACTCTGAATTCCTATTCCTTATCAGTTATTTCCTTAGAGATGATAACAAACGATATTATTGTATATCAAACGGAGAGAAGTAGTGATGCGTTGGTCTGTAATTGAAATTCAAATGATTTATTGATACAAAATATTAATAAAAATATTAATAAAAATCGAGACTCTCTTTCGCTTCTCTCAAAATCAGAGAAAACGAGTTATAAATCATATCAGAGATTGAGAGCAAAGCAATTAAATAATAAAATTGTTGTGAAATTCAAGCATTTTGTTGAAAAATTTCTTTTGACTCTTGGGATCAAATAAAATAAATTTGTTGAAAATATCAATAAAAATATTATTCAATTTTAGTTTTCTGGTAATTACAGACCTGGATAATTAAAAATTTTGTTTATTCCAAAAATTTATTTTTCTTATCCGTTCAGATCATTAGTTAAATAAAAGTTTTCTTAGCTTTTGATACAAGAAATTTCAATTTAGATATCATTTCAACACAAAACGAATGATAACATTTGGAGAGAGAGAGAGAGAGAGAGAGAGAGAGAGAGAGAGAGAGAGAGAGAGAGAGAGAGAGAGAAAGAACTACCGGTTTGTCGCACAACTCTATCGGTTATTATTACCATTTGTTTGATATTTTGTGAGTTCACTATCTTTTTGTTTTTTGGTTCGCATTCGGAGAGAAAGAGATAAGAATAAGAAATAATTTTCTCTCAGATTAATGTTTGAATCAAAAATATATTGTCTATTAATGTAATATAACGCATAGACTATTGCTATACACTATTGAATAGATAAGACAATTGCGATCATCGGCCTCTTCGTTGGCTATAATCGGGTGAAGCCGTTCGACAATATCTGGTTTACAAACATTTGAGATAAGCCATTAAGATGTGCGCACAGCCTGTTTGCTATGCGGTCCAAACCGCACATACAATAGGGCTCTCGTTATTGTGTCGACTACTCCTCAATAACTATCAATATTTGAGTAAAGGGTTTACGCATACAGTAAGGGAGTACAGGGAGAGAGTGGGAGAGAAGGAGAGAGAGACTGACATAACATTCTCAGGCATTTAGTTGAAGAGAAGAGTCTGTTTCACCACTACTTCTGGCAATTATTCAATTTTGTTGCTTAACTCAAACAAAAATCTAATGTTAGGGGCGGTTGAGCTTTGAAAAGGGTCTGACCAATGATATATCAAGGTAATTTATGTTAGAATTTATTCACACATAAGAAAATGACTTATCCAGATCAATCTCTTTGCGAGATGTTTGCCCTGATCCCAGTTCTTGACAAATCGGTTTCGATGATCTGTAATTTGCATTAATTATCTGTACTTTTTTCGGATACCTTTCCCTTAACAACGTCTGCGATGCATATATGAGATGTGAAGTTCACTATTTTCTTAATCACTTTCTTAGATCTCATAAAAATTATAACCAAGGTCAGCGACTAGCTTTTACCACCTCTTCTATTATTGTTAGACACGATTAAACAAAAGCTACTGCCTGTCCGCTATTTAGGTGCTATTCATTATGGGTGTGCTCTCAGAGAGAGAAAACTTATTCTTTTAAAGAGAAAACGTTTTTTCAGAAGTTTATTATAAAGAAGATAAATGATAGGCTCTTCTCTCCATATTCCATAGCATTAGGCATTCCCTTCCTATCCGACTCTCACTCTAAGTGGGTTCCTATGGGGAGGGTTTCCGATAACAAAGAATTCCTTAAAACAAATCTAAGAAATTGAAGAAATTATGTTCTGGTAATAAATCTCATTTAAACTAGTTGATTTAGATTGCGTAGAAATCTCACAACAAAGATGAGCAAGCTCTTCTCAATCTTTGTTGTAAAGTTGATATTGGCCATCAGGATCGATTTATATATTGCCATATAATATTAAAAGTGTACAGGTGTATCTGTTTTGATAATGTCACCTTGCTCATATCCATTAAATTTGTCGAATGAGGAAATGTATGTTTAATGCAATTGAATTCAAAATCAAAACTGACTTAAAGTGAATTCAAAATAATATTTTGATTTCAATGTTTGCGTTCATAAAGTGTTTGCGACAAAAGGAAAGGCTATCAATAAATAACAGAACACTTTATTATATAAGTTGTGATCATTTTTTTGTGAGAAAAAAATAAATAAAAATATAATATATTTTTATACTATATTTTTCAGTAGAGTTTTATAGCCATAGAGATGGTTATGTGCTGTTCTCTTCTGTGCTCTGTTTGTGTAGAGTACTGGTAGGCTATTGGCGTTTCTGTTGATGGCATGATGTTTATGGTGATGATGACTGGTATGCCTCATCCGTTATCTCACAATTGAGTCTCACTTATATTCCATATCTGCACCGGCCAAACACCTTGCAAACAAAAGCGATGCCTGTCGTCCCCCACCAGTTAGTGCCAAAGCCTACCCCCACATCTATAAGGCATTCTTCTCTTCGTCTCTCTCCGCACAACCTCTCTGTGCGCTCTCACAGCAAACTATTGATAATAATAACTATTCTATAGATATATCAGCAAAACCGGAGTTAGATATGTGCTATCTCTACGCTGCAGTCCTCCGAAAAGCAAACTTTTTTGCTCTGCCTGTGCTCTACCAGTGCTCTACCACTGCCATAGTCTCTCATTCTCATCGGCGATGATGTAAAAGAGGCTGAGCACTGGTTAGAGCACATCCAAGAAACTACTGGCAACGGGATTTGTTATCAATAGGCGCCTCGAGTTTGCGGATGTTCTCCAGCGATATGAGCGCAGCATCAAAAAGATAATGTAAATGTACTAGCTATTGCTATTGCTATTGCTACTAGCACAGGCACACAACCAGCCAAAGACAGTTCACATTTTCGTTAAAGTATAGCAAAGATACCGTTCGGTTGTGTTTCTCACAACTGTTTAGGAGAGTAATAGCTGTTGTGCCGCAACTACTGCTACCGAGTGATGCATTTTTGGTTATCTTTGCTCACAATAAAACTCGTCTCTCTCTTTGATTCTCCCGCACTGTCTCACCCGTCCCTCCCATTCCTCACATACCTCTCCATCAATGAGTTAATCAATAAATGCCCGAAACACACGAAAAAAGTAAAATAAAGTATTAGAATACCTAAACTCCAAACACTGCTATCGATAGTACATCCAGTGATGCATTGCTAGAGCACAGTCATCATCATATAAAACAAGCTCCGGGCGCTCTAAACCCTTGGTTCGATTGCTTAAGATTTATTCTATTGGTCGACACTAACAGCAATATTATGCTTTACATAATGTTCTACTGACAAGACCTGTGCTAACACTAGCGCTGATTGTTAGTGCAAATTGTTTTTTACTTCAAAACAAATTTCAATATTTCAAAGTTTAATACTTTTTCACGAAATTTATTCCTTTTTTGTTACTCTTTTAAAATAAATTTTGGGAACAGTTTTCGGAAAAAACTAAAAAATTAAAAAAAATATATAATTTAATAACAATTTCAACACTGATTTTCATGAGAGAAACGGTGGGTTTGTCTGCATTTCAATCATTAAACTTCCGAATAAGACATAAATTTAAGCCAAATTTTTTTCAGTCAATATTTTTTTTCAATCAAGTCTTCAATTAAGTACTTAAACGGTTCTCTCAATTTCATGATTTGATTATAAAAAGTTTTTTGTTTTGTTTTTTCTTCTCTTCTGTTAGTTTCGATTGGATTCAAATCTTATATAACCGACTGATTATTATTACGATATATTCAATAAATTAATTGCGTGAATGAGTTCAACACATAAACTGATTGAGTATTGATTGGGTTAATAGTTCACAGATATATCGATAGACAGATCGCACACACATTCACATAAAGACAGAGCACTCGCACCGCAAAACACTTAATAACTTTTGCGGGACAGACACAGGAATCAAATTAAATGACTGAAGAAGAAAATCTTTGATATCATTAAAATTGAAGTTTTGTTTTATTCTTAATTTGATTTAATGCGCTTACAATCACATAAAACATGATTTCTTTTTGAAACCAATGGTTTTCAATAAATCCAATTAAGAAAATCATTTTGAATTAGATCTGACAAACTGTTAATAACTATTGTGTGAACTATTCGTTAGAAAAAAATGATTATATCTATTATTTATCAGTAAATTCAGTCAATTAGACATATATTTGATTCGTAAGAAACGCTTTCTTAATGTTATATTATAATTGTGTCAAAAGTTTTTTCATAGTTTTGTTTTTATTCCTTCTCTTCTCTGATATTATTTCAATGCCTTTACGGATAAGATATCGGCAGACAATTAGGACAAAGTCATTGAGACTATGAAACACTCGATTAAATCTATAAGAAATTAAATTTGAATTTTTTGTTTCATTTTTGTAAATTAGAAGAAACTAAAAAAAATAAATTTAGTAACAAATAAATCGATTTCGACAAATAAATAGTAGAATTGATCTATGTGAAAATTCAAATTGAGCAATTAAACTTTTATCTAATAATAATAATTTTCTAGAAAAACATATAACTTATAATTATGTATAGAAATAGGGTTTTTGTAGATTAAAGTTTTAATATCGATTCTTGGTATTCATATCAGAATCAAATTCAGATAATGACTTGAATGCGATTTTTTTGTGATTCAATCAGAAAAGTGTTTTAATCGATTTCTAATCAATTCGTTTCAAAAGTTTGTACTCAAAATCCAACAGACAATCGCTGGGGACAGGCATTTGTGACTAAGTCTGCTGATTATATCCTGATTATCTAGACAAAATAATAACCAGATGTTATAATATCCTGTTCATTCAATGGCTAATTCTCATTCATTAGACAAAAACCCATTGAAGGGAAAAACAATTGAATTGATTAAACATTTTCTTCTGATATTTGTTTTGTTGAGAAAAAAGTCGACTTTTTTGGACTCATTTTCTCAAAAACTGAAAAAAAATCTCTTCTTTAATATAATAGCCATTCGAGTGATTACTTCAAAAGCATTGGAAAAAGTGTTGATTTGAGAGCAAAACAAAATAAAATGAGAGAAAAAATTCGATAAATTTTCTTATATTTCGTTTTGTTCTCTCATTTCTCATCAAAACTATTGAAAAGTGAATCATCGATGAACTCAATGAGAGTATCATTTACTCCAAGAGTCAGGACTGATATCACCCACAGAATTGGAGAGAGAGAGAGAGAGAGAGAGGACTGGTACCCAGTAATGACAGTTTCAATTCTTAGGGCCTATTAAATGGGTTGAACTCTTTTTTGCAGCAAAAACTTCTTCATTGGTTTTAAGATTTTTTTTTCTTCTTTTCGTCTCATTTTTATATGACTCTGACTTTAATCACAAGAATTGAAGAGTTTTTAGTTATTTCTGATCTCTAATCAGCACAATATCGAAGAGGGAATCGATTTCCCACTTAAATGCAATTTATAGTCTAATGGAAACCATTGTAACCAATCTATAACAGAATACGAGTAACAGTCGGTCCCCATAACTATTGACTCATTAGGGCTGTGAAGAGACGGGACTCTAACACTCAAAACCCACTCATTTGTGAAACCCTTTGAATATTAAAACAAATTTTTGTGCAAACAATGGAATCGGAGCTCAAGATCTTTATATTCGAGTCTAATAAACCAATTTATTAGTCTTCACTTTATTTCAAAGTATGACCTTACACAGTTTTTCCATTGATTTCTTGATTAAAAACAATTGTTTTTCATTCAATATTTAAATGAAAAAAGAGTTGATTTAAATTTATTTTGAATTTCAATCAAAAATGACAATCAGTGGAGGAATTACTGTCACATTTAAATAGGATTTGAGGGGAAATCCGGGTTTGACTGTATGTAGTGATGACAAAAAATCAGCGATACTTTCATATAGTATTTTATGCAAAGTTTCAACTCTTATCTCCAATTCAAACAAATGTAAATTTTTCTCTCTCTTTAAAAAACGAGCAAAACTTTAATATCCATACAATTCTGCACAGAATTATATACAGAATACATAGTATATATAGAGAAAGAGAGTCACAGAATAGTTATTTTGTCTGACAATGAGATCGCAAACAAAAGTTAGATTCACTTATTCTGTGCGGAGAGAGAGAGAGAGAGAGAGAGAGAGAGAGAGAGAGAGAGAGAGAGAGTTGCGATTCTCGTCTGCATATAAACGATTGAAGGAAAGGCTTTGATTCAAAATGTGATTTCACTTTTCAGACTATAAAATATATGTGTTTTGCCGATTGATAATGATATGGATGCACTGGTATGCAAAGACCCTGTGCTCTTAGGCTGTCTACCCGTATATTTATCTCTTTCGCTCACTCTTTGCATATGACTTAAGCGCTCGACTCGTGTGCTATCGATATCTCAATTAAAGCCAATCCATGAGTTAATTCACTGAAACTATTCATCTCTTTATTTGTTATTTTTATTCCATAAAACTCACGATAAAACTCAGATTAAATCAAAAAATAAAAATAAAAGAGTTTTGAATTTTATCTCCAATTTATTTCTCCAAAACCTATAATTAGAAGAATTTTTAAAACAATTTTCGTCTGACGTCTGATAAGAAGTTCAAAAAATACAAAACAAATAAAATAACTTTTATCCAGGAATTCATATGACTGTGATTTTAGGGGGAAATAATGTTTTTCAGACAAAAATATTTGATTCCTTTTTCATAACAGACTTTTCGTCAGTCGTTTTGGTTTCAAAAAGATTATGATTTTTGCCGTCAAAAGGAAATTCATTTTCATTTTCATAGTTCACAACAAATTCAATGATAATATTCAGGCGAAGAAAAAATCATAGTTTGAATGTTTAGATATGTATTGCATTTAACGTAATAATGAGCCAAAAATCTATTCATAATATCTATAATATAATAGTTTTCAGACACACATATATATACATACGATACGAATATATGTGTTATATAAACAGCAATTCATATATAAATTTCATACTTTATCTGAGTATTAAATTTTTGGTCCTGTGCTACTGAGATATCGCTATACAGAATATTGCACAGGCAATAGCACAGGCAAAAGGAATTACATTTTTGCCACAATTGAAGTCGAAAAATTTATCTATGTTAAATCTCTATTTCCCCTCTAACTTAACTCTCAGCACAAACTGCTGTGTATTAGACGAAGAGATAGCGATACACAGACTCAGGCAATGGTATGCATGTGTTATCTCTTTCTCTCTGTGCGTATATGACTCTGTGCTGATGCTGTTTAATGTGGGTAATGCCTCTCCTCTGCTCCCTCTTTGCTCTCAATGATGTTCGCCACTGAAGGTCTGAACTTCACTGCAGAACACTTTTGGTCATTATTTTGTGTATCTATTGATAATCAAAGTGTCGTTCCCGTGAAAGGGCTAATAGATTTTGAAGACTAAATAGTGATTCAATCGCTTTTTGAACTCTATTGCTCTCTACTGTTTGACTGTCCGCCCCATTCACTTGATATTTTGATGATGATGATGATGACTGTGCTCTCTCTGTGATCATCACTTAAATGAGCTTTTAGAACAAGTGTTCTCTCCTGTGCCTCTTTGCCATGTGCTCAACACAGTTGGGAATAGGCATTTGAGGCACCCCTACCACTACTACTAGCTTATGATTTCTCGAAACTAAACTGCAATCAAAGCTTTTAATGAAATCTAAAGAACTCTTTTTCGCCAACTTTTAAATCACTCCTAAATTTAAACTTTAATTTCGTTATAAAATATTTTTCTCTGAACTCTAGTAAAGAAAAGTATCATTTCTTCTCTGATAACAGACATTCATTTGAATTGAAATTTGAAGATAAGAGACGTGTATTTGGTGTCAAATATCTCTCGAAATGTTTTCTTCCTCGACTCAAATACACTAAAAAACTTTTTTCTTCTCTAAAAGTGATTTCAATTTTCAATTTAAGGGCTATTTTTAATTTCAAGTAAAAGAGAGAGAAAATGGTTTGTCTGTTATCTGTGACTATTTAGTAGTCGATTCCATGAGCTTTTATATGCTGTGCTGTGCACTGAGTTAGTGTGTGTCTGACTTTTATTTGTTTTAATCGTCACAAACAATAATTTAGTAAATGATTTGATTCTCAAAACTGATATCAAAACGCTTTAAATCTCTTCTCGTTTTCGCTGAAGTTTTTTAATTAAACTCATTTTAAGGCCGAATACTATTAGAAACTTTCCACTGATTTTCACACTTTAATCAATTTCTTTGAGTTAGCTATCAATCCCTTCAATTGATAGATGAAATAACTTTTTGATTACATTGTTTTTCTCGTTTAATGAAAAGATGAGATTTTATTTGAAAGTTATTTTTTTGAACGAAAAAACTTTTTATCAGAAATTAATTAATGAATAGTTTTAATGATTTTATAATTATATAGAAATCCTGACGTAATCTCATCGGAGAGAAACGCTTTCACTGATATTATTATGAAAATGAAAACTAAAAACTACACAGAATTTCATTATTCATATACAATGAAAGACAGGCCTCTCTCTGGCAGTCGATTCCAATAGTTATTTGACTTTTAGTCTGAGTTTTAGATAAAATAGAAAATAAAAATCAATTAATTATTACTCGAAGTGATTAAAATCAGGAGAAAAAATTATTAGCGAAAACTATTTTATTTAGTTATCAGAGAGATATTTGGCCAAAAGTTATCGAGGCATTAGAGAAAAAGACAATTCAATGTAATAATTATTATTATATTCTAATAACAATAGCATTGAATTGATTTTGAAGATTGAGTTCACGAACTCAACAGACAATACACTAATGAAAAGAATGGAAACAATTTTAAGGGTCAGTAGAAAGTGGTGTAAATTCTTTCACTATTAGAGCACAACATGTGTTTTGCAGAACACAGGGCTCTGATAGGGGACGGTATCAACCGAGTGAGAGAGCAAAGAGAGTTAGGAAGAGAGAGAAGGAGAGAGAGAGATGCGAGCGTTCAGTCGAAATGAATTGCAATGAAATACGTTTAACAGTGATATGAGAGGGGAAACTATTTAGTAGTTTAGTTATATCAGCAAATATGTGGTTCTGATGCGCGAAAAATAATAGATAAACCATATTATAGACGTCTATAAAGCAATTGGCGTTAAGCAATGCCTGTTCTCTCTCTCTCTCTCTCTCTCTCTCTCTCTCTCTCTCTCTCTCGGCTCATCTCCAGCTCCTTATCTCTACTCGTCATGATGCCTTATGATGCCTTTTGATGCCTGGCCCTATTACTGTTCAGAGCGAGCTCTGGGATGCCCTAAATAATATCCTGTGAGCGTTTGTGATCACATCCTTTTATGATTTATTAAACTTCTCTTTTCAACTAATCGACGAATTATTCACCGGTTTATAAGTTATTATTATAACGAATATAACGATTATTATTATTATTTTTATTATTTATATACATTTATAGCTAAACACAACTCCGAAGTGAGAGATATCTGTTTGTTATTGAAAGTCATATATTTCTGAAGAATATTATTTCGGATCAAAGTTTTTGATATTCAATTTTTCACTGATTTATCTCAAAGCAAATAAATTTTTACTACTTTTCTTTTTTTTGGTACTTGCTCACTTTACCATCCCTTTGCTTATGAGTAATGTGAATATTAATAGTAATCGTCTGTATTTGTGCCTAGATTATATATTGATATTGCATTTGATTTTAGTGTTTTGTTTCCTTTAACTAATGATTCAATTTTTCTTCACTACTGATAGGAACAGTCGTTTCGTATCCTAACCTAAAGTAGATTTTTATTTATGAAAAAAATCAAAATTAATATTCAGGGGAATACAACTTTTCTTTTGACTATAATTTGAGTCAAATTGAAAATATATTCTTCAGTTTAGAGCTTAAGATAAGATTTAAATTCAGAGGTTTTACCAAAAAAAAGTAATTCACTGAATATTCATTTGTTTGAAAATAATTATTACATTAATTAACATAAAATTGTTATTAAAATTTTTGAACAACAAAAAAAACTTTCACTGATAAGTGATTTTCCAACGAAAAAGGCTATCGACTAATGAAATATACCTTTTCTGCGAATAAAATCAATCATTAATTAAATTGATATCAATTGAAATCAGTATTAAAATAGAATTCATAATAAACTTCGATATCAATAACGACCTCAAAATAGAGACAAATTTTTTTAATAAATTCATGAAATAATCTGCACTTAATTGGGAAATATATTTCAATTATCAGCTTTTCGTATGGTTTTGGTGGTGAACAGGAAAAATCAGTCATTCAGTCCTTCAATTTGTTAGCACAGTATGCACTCCATTACTCAATACTCGATTGGAAGCGATAGCCAGGGTAGAAGACGGCTGTCCCCTAACCGTCCCTCTTATCACACCTCTTCGCTATAAACTTCTCGAGGAAATCAATTATTCTTTGAATTAAATAAAGACCAGGACAATTTTTTTTATCAAAAAGTGTTTTCTTGTTGTTTTTTGAACAACAAATTCAGAAATTCCTGTAAAGGCCGAGCATTAGTGCAACGCTCCGTAGGTTTTTCTGATTATCATATCGAAGTCACAGCAGAAAAAAATATAATTCGAGTCTTTTATATTGAATTTCGGTATTTCGCTATCAGTATCTCATTTTGCATTGAACTGCAGAGGTCTGGCCCTCACCAGAGCGTAGCCCCAAATTAACAAAATATAAAAATGATTTTTTAGACCAAATGAGATAAACGTTAATATAATTTCTTTTTTCTTTTGAAAACATTCAAAAACTAATTGATTGATAAAATGAAATTCAAATTCCGTTACGGAATATATTTTTGTCGCTATTTATCTATAAATGGAATCAAAAGACAAGACTTCGGGGAGAGAGAGAGAGAGAGAGAGAGAGAGAGAGAGGCTTTCAAATTCCTGGTGCCTTTCAAATGGCTATTAAGATGTGTCTTATCTCTCATTTCTGTTGGAATTTCTGTAAAAAATCAATTTCGAGTCACAAATGAAATATAATTTTCTGACATAAAAACAATCGTTTGATTTGAAATTCGCATAAAAATCAAATATCTCTTCGATTGCAGTGTTTTTAAACATTAAAACTTGAGGTCATTCCCCAAAAACACAGTATTGACTCTGGATTTTAAGTTAAGATCCTTTTTGACGTCTTTTCGATCACACATTTGATTGGAAATAATAGATAAACCATTAAATCAATTAACGGACTCCGCATCGAAATTAATTAATTTAGCTTGCTTATCGATTTTGATTAACTGATTGAGTTAATCACTGGTAACACAACTCTCTGCTATCGCTTTTGGAAGTCATAATTTTCTTCCGATAGATCCAACTTTGGCTTTGGTCTTAATGTGCCTGAATGTGTCTAAATGTGTCTGAATGTGTCTTGCTCATTTATTAATGTGTCCCAGAGATGTGAGGATAGCACTGATTGAGTGATACAATGATTGACTCAAATGTTTCTCTTTTCTCGCAATTGTTTTGCTCTTTTCAGTCACTGATAATTAAGTGACTGACAGCACAGGAAAAGTGGGTTAAAAAGTTATTCTGATTTTTGTTTATTGATTTCGTCGGCAAAACATTTAATTGACTTTTTGTCGAAAGAAAATCTCTTTTAAAAACAATTCAATCATTTATTTAATTTTATTGATATATGAGTCGAAAAAATGTTGAAATATCAGTATTTCCGCGGATTTTGTGTTTAAATTGTTTTGAAAATCTTTTGAAATGTTTTTATTGATAGGACTCTAAGAAATAGACAAAATAAAACTACAGATAATAAATAGAATTAACATGGTCATCGCCTCTTTTCCTGGCTCTCAAAATGCTCTTACGATTGCCAATCAATAGACAGTTATTGCTTTTGAAACGAATAAAAAGAAAATTTCAGATAAAACTCAACCGTATTCAGGAAGTACCAAGATCAATTGGAAAACTTTATTCTATCAGAGCTTTTCTATTGCTAAGCTTGGTCTATTGCGTGTTAATCAGGATAAAAATGGCTTTTATCTCAATGTTACACAATCTTTTGATGGGTAATTTAAGTTTGTATATGTGTCCCCTCTGGTCATCCCTGATATTGACCTACGATTTGCTACTCATATCGCAGAAGAGATGTTAAGAGACTGACAGAGAATAGAGTGAAGAGAAGAGAAGGAAAATGTTTTTTCGTGTTTCGACTGTTAGGCAAAAATAAATAACTCCAATATCGCTGAATAACAGTAAAGTTAAACAACTTTTTTCTGTTGCCTTTTCCTCTGCACATCACATCTCATGACTTGTTGTGTGTGAGCTCTGATAGTATTGGCCCATAAATAGCCGTTTATTGCTGATTGATATTCGAGTTGTTTTGGAAATCGCGTCACTTCTGGATAGTTATATACCGCGATATATACAAATGGCATATAATTTATAGATATATATACTGCATATATATATGTATACAAATACCGGACTATTTGCTTGAATAAAAAAGAAAATATTTATAACAGAATTGATGCCAATATCGCAAATATAAACCTGTCGTCTAGCGATGCCTGTGCTCTGCCCCTAATCAATAAGAAACGCTTAAACATTGACGATATACAAACGTATGACTCTCCCGTATATATAAGTATATTTCAAAGTAAAATATATATAAGACTCAAAACATTTATTGTAACTAAAAATCATTTGATGCGGAATCGAGTCATGTTTTTTCAGTGTTGGGCACAAAATGTTTCACAAACGGCGTCCGTCCGTCACGTAACTGATTGAAAAGTTTTTCTCTGTATTTGATTTCATAGTCCCGGCATTTATTGTCGGATATTATATGTGAGTATTATATGTACCCTATCTTAGTATTGAGCAATTGATTAGGATGTGCTCTCTCTCTCTCTCTCTCTCTCTCTCTCTCTCTCTCCCCTTGTTGTTGCTGTTGTTCATCATTTGTGACTTGTGTTCAGTGGATTGTGTCGTTCACTCATTCTATACATCAATACATATTCCAAACGGTATATAACAGCAGAGAATCTTTACTTTTTGTATATCTTTCAGTATATATATACTATTGTGATATCGTTGGTGTCTATTATCCCATGAATTATAAATGATTCATTGCTTTTCAACCTCATTTCGCCCAGGGTTCACTAGGTTTTCCTATGAATTTTCGCTTATTAAAATTTCAACGTGATCAATTGATACTGTTTGTGAACCTTTCCTTATCTTGGTTATTATCTATTTCTTATGAAACATTTTTCTAATTTTATTGATTTCCTCCTTTGAATGGAATATTCTGTTGCCTTAGTATTGGTATCGCATTCGTGAAAATCAAATTTCAATTCTTTGACTCTTTTTTGTCTGAATATTGAAACGAAAGTTACGTTTCGTTGAAATAAGTGATTGAAAATCATATCGAAATCAATTTATGTCTCGATCTAATACCCATCGCTTAATACTCCTCCCATTCCCTGATTTCCATACATATTCTTATTCTGAGAATCGGTTCAATTTTTGTATGAGTTGTACATTAAATGTGTGTTAAAAAGAGACGAAAATCTTTGTGTTTTCCTCACATTTTTTTGTGTATATTTACCGCACGTATAGCTCTCAACAGAAAATAGATCTTTTCGTTTCATTTCTCTCCTCTTTTTTGTGAACCTTTTCCTCTCATTTAAGTCATTTCTCAAAATATCTTCGATTTGATGGCACAGGCATTCAGTCATTCATATTAAACAACATTTATATGTAGTGATAGAAAAACTGTTGAACTGTGCGTCCATTTGAGCAGTCAGTCAGTCCGTGACATAGAGTTTTGTCTCACGTTTTAGTCTAAAATAATAGTCATCTGAGTTATCGGTCTTTTCCAATATCCTCTCCGAGAGTCAGGAAAAAAATAGCTGATGGGAGCGTCGCTCAGCACATCTGAGTGCGTGTCCTGTCGTTCATATTTTTCGATTATCCCATTCAGACAGTCATTACTCTTTGAATTGATATACACTTTATTCCCAAAACAAACGAATGGTTTTTGATTTTTTCTTTTCAACAAAACTACTGTTACTTAAGATAACAGTTAAGACGTTTTTTCAGTGAAAAGTAAATGTATTTTATTCTGATTTCTCTCTTTTAATCTGTTTTTGAATATCAGAAGTGACTGAGTCCTCATCGCCTGATGATAATAGCGCTAAACTGGTGGCGGAATCGCAGAACAGCACCGATCGGGAACTGGAGTTGACCTCAACTGACGGAACAATAATAAAACATTTGAATGGAAGCCAAGGCTTTGATAACGACTTGCAATCAGACGACGAACTGATAGACAAAGCAAAACAACTGCACAGCACTGCTTCTAATGGATCGTCAGAGAGCTTAGATCTGGTGCCACAAAAGTCAGGGGATAGTTGTCTGCCAGCGTTGGCCAGTGGAGAGAAGCTGGCGGTTGGCTCCGGTAGTGCCAAATATAGCAAAACTGGTGGCGTTTACAGCTGTAAGTCATGCACTTATGCCAGCGATAAGAAGGCGCTGTTACTGAAACACGTCAGGACTGCTCATGGAATGGCTCTCGCGACTGGACTGTCGCCTCTATCTGAACACCAGTCGGCCATTCATCTCAACCACAACACGGCTCTGACCACAACAGACGAGAGCGACGATAACGCTAACGAATTCCATCAGCTCTCGTCTGCACCACAGGACAGGTACTGCACTAATTGCGACATTCAGTTCAACTCATTTAAGACATATAAGGTATGTTTGCGCTCAGACATAAACACACACCACCGGCACACCATATAATTGATTAATCACTCGATTTGTTGTATTAATTCGTTGGAAAAAAATGAATGAATTTTAATTGAGTTTTACCACTGAATCAAATCAAAGGCCAAAACAATTGTTAATTAAGTTTTTGGTTTTCCATACGTTTTATTGTCTTAACTAAACATTTATTAAGGCTTTGAGTCTTTCAGATAAGATATTATTCAAAAATTTTATTTCTAGTCTTAACTATTGATTTGGGGAAAAAAGGTCACACTTTAAATATTTAGATATAGTTTGCCTAGTCAAGATTAGATTTATCAGTATCAGCCAAAAACTGCACAGGAATTGACAATTTTTGTGTGCAATTTATGTGCTGTTCCTTTAGAAATCTAGTCGTGATTTTGCTCTCTCGCTATCTGAGCGACTCTTATCATAACTAATATTAATAATAATTTATCTGATTTTTTGTGTCTGTCTTTCGAGGCTTTGATTTAATGTGAAAATCAGTTGATTTGGTTTTATATATGAGAGGAATGTGTGGAAAATTTTCGCTCAGACTTTATTTTGCCTCAAAAAATAGTGAGAGATATTCTGATCTGAAAAACTGGTTAACATTTGTTTTGAATAAATCTGATTCATAACTCATTTTACAATCTCTAAGAAAAATCAGATTATTTTTTCTTCACTCAAACAAATCAAACATTAGTTTTAAAACATTTTCAGAAAACGATTTCTCTATAAAAATAGTTTAACTAAAACTCTTTGAATTTGTTTTTTAAAAACCGCAGAAGAATATGAGTCTGAAGAAGAAGAAGCGGAGGAATAATAAGTTGAAATCTAATGAATATTTTTATATGAAATTCAATCAATTTTTCTCATTTCCGGAGGAGTCATATAAGATATGTTAAGTGAATAATCAGTGAAAAAGAAATATATTATTATCTCTTTTCTTAAATACATAGAAAAAGCGGTTTTATCGGAGAAAATAAATTCTATGACTATTTATATATATCTGAGACACAAATATAAATACAATTTTGAAAAATACTTTTGGGTCTCATATCTGAAGACTAATACCAGAATCGAGTGAATAAACAAAAATATTTCGCCAAAACATTACTTATTATTATTTATTATTTACACAAAAATCTATTTTGAAATCCCGATATCCAGGTCCATAAAGAGCTGTACTGTGGCTCAAGACATAACTCAAAATATTCCCCTTCAATGAACTCGAATGGCGGCGGTGGGGGACAGACAGGTGTCGGCCCAACGCGTAAACGATCTCATAATAGCGAAACCGATGGCTATACGACAGCCAATCACAGGCTGGTCGTCAACTCTATGGCCGCAAATTTCCCTAAACTGTTACAAAACGCTACAAACGGACCGTTTCTGATGCCATCGTTGGCCGGTGCCATAAATCCGGCCTCAATTCTAAGTCAACCGGTCTATATCGCCATATCGACCAACCCGTTGATATTAGTACCTTGCTCGTACAATCCGACGGCCGGCGGTCTCAGTCTCCCGAACATAACTCCGATGGGAACGCCATTCCAAGTGCCGGCCGACTCCCTGTCCGCCAATAACTTCATTAATTCGTTGAACACTTCTTTGGCGGCGAATCTGAATCCATTCGAAGCCCACAATAATAAGACACGAATAGCGAAGACGACAACCGCTTCCCCATCGAAGTCGAGCACTCATTCCTCTGATGAACAGCCGTTAGACCTGAGCTCTAATCCTAAGACAAAGAGCTGTGAATCGAGTGATGATAACAACAGACGCCATAAATACCACAAATCAGGAGATATTGAGTCTCCGGATGACACCCGTTCCACGTGTTCGCCACCACCGTTACCGACGGCCACAGACCTGTCAGCATATATTCAGTCGCAGGCAATGGCCGGAGCGGCCGCTGGTATGCCTCCCGTAGAAGTGTTGGTCAAACAGGGAAAGAGTCGATGCAATGAATGTAATATTGTTTTCTATAAACACGAGAACTATTTGGTCCACAAACGGATGTATTGCGCGTCCCGTCGGATGGAAACGGCCAGCAGTTCACCCGAACACGTGGGCGAAGACACGCGCAATAGTTCACCAGAATTGCCGACAGACGGCAAGTCGTCTCAATCGCATTCGGCCACAATTCACACCTCTCCGACCCGTTCGGAGGCCACTGTATCGCCAGCTCCGTCTCCACCCGGTTCCCAACCGCCAGTATTCCAGTACTACTGCGCCGCCTGTGGTATCAAATTCACGTCATTAGACAATCTTCAGGCCCATCAAACCTACTACTGCCTGAAGAGGACGTCCATCACTGGCGCCAACAGTAACGAAAACATAGCCGAAGCGGTATCGGTGGCCGACGTTCTCCCGAACAACGATATGGTCATTGAATACCATTGTTCCAAATGTAAGGCCACATATGTTAGCGAAGAGACCCTTTTAGCGCACGTCTGCTCTGAACTAAACCTAATTAACCCAAACGCCTATCAAATGGGTTCCGCACAGAAACACAGTTCGGGTGCTCTGACTATGCAGTGCTTCAAATGTACGATATGTGGATATAAAGGACATACACTAAGAGGTATGCGAACACATGTGCGAATACACCAGGACAAAATACATGGCGTCTCAGAAGAAACTTTCATCACTTGCATCGATGAGGACATACCCACCCGAACCAACAGAGGAATGGGCGGTTCCCGACGGCGCCGTTCTGTTGAACCGGTTAACAACTGCGTGGCGGCCAGTAATGTGTCGGTCGCTTCGAGTAACGACACCCGACTCTCTGAGGCCGAAGACAACGTCAATTCGACCGACACTGAGATGAAGTCGGAGCTGAAAAACGGTGAGAAACCGATCGGCCCTCAGAGCGATATGACTCACAACTGCCAGTTCTGTTACTATTCGTCTACTTATAAGGGGAATGTCGTCCGACACATAAAACTAGTTCACAAAGATTTGGTTCATTCGCCGCCATCGCAGACGCAGTCACTGCCGGCAGACAGAGTCAAGAAGGAGTTCACAGACAACGAGGAGAACAGCCATCAGTCGGCCGTTTCCAGTGACCAACACAGCGACGAAGTGCTGTCCAACAGCGAAGAGCCGCTCAAACTGGTTGTGCCGTCTTCTACATCACCGGTGGCCGCCATCAAGAAGTCTGGTTCCCCTCTGAATAACATTTTGGTGAATAGTCAGGCCCTGGCGTTGGCCAACAACGTGGCGGCGGCGGCCAATCAGGTGGTGGCCAACAGCAAAAAGATCGGACCGAAGTACTGTCGCTCGTGTGACATATCATTCAACTATTTGGCCTCATTTATAGCCCATAAGAAGTATTACTGTTCCTCTCATAACAATGAGTCGGCAACCATTAGCCAATCGCACGACACCTCACAACTGGCCTAACCCTCTGGTGCCGGCCTCACCGACAGCCGACCCATTGACCGATAGTTCAATTTAGTTGTCGATTAGGTTTCAATTATTCTGAGAAGATTTTACTTCCAATTCATTTGTAAATTAAATTTCAATTTTCAAAACTGCAGTCAAACTCTTGTTATAAAAATTTTATTAGACTTTTATTCAATGAATTTAAGAGTTTTTTGGTTTTCTTTACGAAAAATAACTGAAGAATTGTTTTACAGTTTCTTTTCGTTTCGTATTTCAACACAAACTCTAATTCAAATCAAATGCATTTTATTTCTAAAGATTTTTATGTTTTTTTCGTTTCATTAAAACAAATGCTATTCAAAAGCAACAAATTAGTCAATTATTCATCGATTAAATTGTTTTTATCATTGATTTCATCTATCAATACATTTTCTGAAACAAAACAAACTTTCCAATTATGACCAAGTTCAATTTATTTTGTAAAATTAAAAAACATTTAATATATTCAATTGATTTTGAGATTCTGTTCAAAAAACAATCAAAAGTTTTGGTCAATTGAAACAATGAATCATAGATTGATAGATTGATAGCTTGATAAGAGTAAAAGATGCAATTGATATTGACCTAGATAGGTTTTTAAATTATATTGTTTTAAAAGTTGAGAAAAGTTTGACATAAATTGATTAAAGTTAGGGAAACACTTCTGAAACACTTCTCATTCCATTAATATTTGGTATTTCGAGAGCCGACTGATCACTAAAAAAGGACAGGTCTTCAGAACCAATGCTAGTCTACCGGCAGTTATTGATAATTGTGTGCAATACTGCTTATGATTACACAGAATATTATTAATTGAAATTCAATTTAATTATTTGTAATTATAATTAAAACATTAAGTGATATAAAAATTGAAAAACTAATGTATTTGTTGGTAGACTTACTTACGATTTAATTATTTGTCTCAAAATTTTTAGTTTAGTTTAAAAGAAACCTTTTCTCAACTTTTCATTTAAATCACTTGAATAGTGAAAAACGTGTTAATAATTATAGTTATTATGAAAACAATTGATTATAAATCTATTAATGAAATTATATTTTGATTTTTATGTGCATTTGATTTGTATATTAAGTTATATTTTGATGAGTTTTTCACAGCATTTAAAAAATCAATGAAAAACTGAAAGTTATTTTCAGACAAAATATTGTTTTTATTTAATTAATTGACTGTTCATTGATTTTAATGACATTTATTTGTGATGTGATTGTAATTCAAATTCAAAACTGAATAAAAATTTCATCAAAAATGTCTCATTTTGTATTTCATCAAAAAGACATCTCTACTTATTCTATAAAACTATCTCGGACATTGATAAAGAATTTTGAGTAGATGGATATTTGCATTTTCAACATTTTGTGAAGAATTAAATATATTGGAAGTGTGCATGTGCATATGTATATTTATACTATTTTGATTGAATTTGAAAAAATGTGGGAAAAAGTGGAGAATATCTTTAGAAATGGAGAGAATATTGAACCCCAACCCCGACCACATCCCAATAGTCCACCAATACTGCAAATCTAAGACAAGAAAGTAATCTGTAATATGTGTCGAACAATAACGTCGGGGACGTATTTGTGAACTAATACTATTCTGGTAACATTCTTTATCTTCTTTAGATACAACATTTTTATGTAATTTTTCAAATTCAATCAAAAGGTATTTCACTTTGCAATTGAATTTACAGTTTTGTTCACACAATTCAATAAAGAGAGTGTAATGTGTGTTATCTACGCCATACGAAAAAAGATCATACACCATTGAATGCTCTCTTCTGATCAAATATTCTACGACAGGATTTTTCAGAAATCTTCGAGTCAGGGAGGGTATTTTTGGCTAATATCCCCCTTCCGCATGTCTGACTGTCATCTAGTTATCAATATTAAACCCTGTTTATTAAATTTTAAATATTAAACTTTTGATTAAATTCTTGAAATAAAATCAAAACTTTATTTTTCAGAAGCGATTCTGTGGTCAAGCGATGAATTGATACAATTTATTATTGAGAGTAAATCATAAGAAAAATATTGAAATAATGAAATCAAAAATCAGGCACGTGTTACAAACTGTCTGACCATTGGGTAATTAACTTTACTTGGTGATACATTGAAATGTTTGACATTTGATGAAATATTGAAAACATTGAATTGAAAATTAATATTTTGATTGAGTTTAAAGAAACGACGACTATAGCTGAAAATGTCTTTAGAAATTGAAAGAATGCTTAACCCCAACCACATCCCTAGTAATCCACCAAAATTGCAAACCAATGACATTAAAGTAATCTCAAGAGTGTGTCGAACGATAACGTCGGGGATGTGTTTGTGTTGCAAACGGACGATCGCATCCTCTTTAGACGGATTGTAATCATTTTCGCCACGTTTTTCGGTTTCAGACAAAAAGTATTTCATATGGCAATCGATTTTGCATTTGTTTTCACATAAATCGCGGTATTCGTCATCATATCCCTCGTCATAAGTAAAATTGTCGAACACAAACGAATGCTCTCTTCTGATGAGATATTCTGTTTCTGGTGGAAATGTTGCATGGTATTTTTCATACATATTCTGAGCAAAACATTGAATAATGCAGTCACTTCTTACACGATTAAGACCATGCTCATTATTCAGGTCATAATCATTACAATTTGCTTCAAATCCTTCAGCGAGAAGTTCTACATTCAGTTGAGAATATTTGACTAAATACTCGCCATTGGTCTTCACTTCGAAAAATGTTAGACTTGAATATCTTGGTATAATGTTTGGGGAATGAATCGAAAGTTCATATTTTTTAAAAGAAGGAAACTGGCTCATTTTGTTTTCAATTGTGATTATAATGTCTTTCAATTGAATGCGAAATGAATTCCAATAATTTTGAAGAGAACTGAAGTAAGTAAAACATTTCCTCTCAAAAGGAATACCATTCATGAAACCAAAGAGTGGGAAAACACTATCGACAGGTCTTTTCAAAACCGAATAAAATTCTTCGCCTAAATCTGTATGAGGTTTAACAAAAGTATGATCTAGGTCAATAGATTTAGTTTCTCCAAATATTCTGATGTCAAACAAATCATTTGTTATGCTTTTCTCGAAGAGATCAACTAGGTTTAATGATCTACCAAGATAATGTTTTTCAATACCTTTCTCATACATTCGGGAAAGATTTTTATTGACTTCCTCTGTCTTCAATATGCCCTGCTCAATGCTCACATTGATCAGCTTGAGATAATCTTGATAAATTTCTTTGATATCTTCGTTAGATTCGGACAATTTAGTCATTGAAAGGAACGCCGGAACACATATTGTGATCGCCGGCAATGTTTCACTCGTCAATGACTTCACCTCTACATTGACCACTGTTTTACCCAACATATACTGATGAACTATAGAATAAACTTGGTAGAAAAAACTAAAAGTACAAATTGAAATCAAAATCAAATTCGCCATTTTAACAGTTTTTAAATATCGGTTCATCTTTGCGATAAAATTATTTTGACTTAATGTGACTTGTTCAAATTCTATTTTATGCTTTTTATTGTAAGAAAAACAATTGTATTGAATCAATAATATTGACAAATTCCTTTCAAAAACAATTTGATTGCTTTGTTTTCGAACTAAATTCTCGAAAATATCAATAATTTCAATTAAAATAGTTATTTTGGCTTAAAGTCATTTCAACATACAGTATATTTACTAATGAATCGCAACTATTAAAAATCGATTGTTTTCTGGATATCTCCTATGATTTCTTGAATAGACAACAAGTTTCATCATATTGTGACATATTGTGACATATTTCAACACATTTACATAATTAAGTCCCGAAATAAATTTTACTTAAATGATATTCAGTCAGAGATCTAATGATTTTAATATTAAAAATTTGATTAAATTCTTGAAACAAAATCAAAACTTTATTTTCAGAAGCGATGCTGTGCTCAAGCGATGAACTATTGATGCAGTTTATTCAATGCACAGACATCACAAGGGATAAGAAAAATATTGAAATAATGTTTTGCACGTCTGAGTGCTTTGCATAATATCTTTATGTTATTAATCGGATGACCCGAACCCATGAGTCGGTCATTAAAATAAAGTTAACATCAGATCAAAAATGTTTGTAATTAACAGATATAAGGGTTTATGAAACTCAACGAAAAAGTCATTTTGAAATTTAAGATCTCTTTTATCTTTTGAGTAGTTTTCTAAAAAAGAGCTCAAAATTTCATTTCTTTCCCCCATTTTTAGTATCAAATATTTCTTATTCTGAGATAATATCTGAAGAATTTTTGATGAAATTTAAGTTTAATTTTGTTTTTGAGTTTCTTTTAGTTTTGTTTAACTATTTGTTGAAATATTTTTGATATCTCTATAATAATAACTGTTCTGCTATTCTCCCCATAAAAAGAGTAAATTAAAAATATTTTTCAGTAATTTTCATAATGAACTCAACACTGAATCAAATTAAATACTTTTCTGACGATAAATAAACTCATATTTCAACTGAAAATTATGATTAATATCTGTTTAAAATATTTTTGTTAATTTTAAACTCAAGTAATGCTTCTGAAAAAAAAAATTGAAAAAGTTATTTGTTTTTCCCTAAGATATGATGAATGAAGAGTTGAATCCATTCCTCAAAATAATTAATTTTGATTTAAATGAGGTTAACATGAATTTTGATAGAAATGTTTGTGTCTTTGATTTTATTGCTGTTGTTATGTGAGTATTGAATATGTGTTGAATAAGTCAATGATTTTGTGATTAAAATTATTTCAAAACTGAATAATCAATTAGTGAACGGATTTCGAAATTCTAATTCATTAATGATTAGACTAATTGCCGGCTGAAACCCATTTACCAATTAATCGATATTTCATTCAAATTAAAAAGTTTCTGATAATTATTGACTAAAACCTCAGATTCTTATCTTTAATTAATTTCGTATCAATTAATGGAAACAAATAAAAAGCAATTCATTAAACAAAACAAACAAAAGTTGTTTCAAAAGATATTTTTCCAAAAGAGACGATAATTGAAGGCCAATGAGACATGACTCGAGTTGAACACAACATCCCTTTTCATACATTTCCTGTGATTAGGAATTTTGCGAATCAATTCCTGAATCAAAATTCAAAGTAATTTTCCGCTTATTCTTATCAATCGATTTCTTATTATCCAGTTTTGAAATTTACGGCTAAATAAAAATCAAAACCTAATTATAATTATTATCTGATCTAATCTTTAGACACATTGAGAGCACATCAGACCTATTAGTCCGTCAATCGCCAGAACAATAGATAACCGAAGAAATGCCATCAAAAGCTCTTTTTGGCCACAAAATGGATCTTTGGGTGGAGTCTCTCAATAGAGATAATAATAAAATATAATATAATAAATATTTTTGGCGATAATAGACTTAATCAGAGAAATGCATCGATTTATACAAATGATAACACAAGTTATGAAAGTGGTGTAAGTGTTGCTCAGAATAAAGACTCGAAAAATAGACTCTTTATTGTCTGCCACTCCATAATCACTCATCCAATCGCTATTCAAATACGAAAAATAAAAAACTTTTTCTCCCACTTCTTGTCCGCCAACTGTCGGTCCCGTTTTGAGTAAAACCTTTTTTGTTACTCTTTTTCCAATCTTTTACATGAATTTTGATTTATTGGACTCTTTTCTGATATCATAAATGAATAGTTTATTTGTTAAATGTATTGAAAAACTTTTAGATAACATTCATATTATGTATAGTCTGTTCCCAAAACTGATCCCATCTATTGATAAGTCATTTCTTATACGCCTTTTCTTATTGAGTGGGATTAGACTGTAGTCTATGCCGTAGTTTTTTTTTATTTCGATTTGATTGTTAAGAGATATGACTATTTTTTGAAGAGAGGAACTGGTTTTCCAATAACTTTTGAGGAAAAATATGCTGTTCTCAGCCAAAGACAATTTTATCTGAAGTTATATTTTGTGATATATTTTTCTCTGATTTGATTAATCCGTTCAATGATTACATTTATTGCCCTTTCACTCAATTTTTTGTTGATAAGCAAAATGTGTTTCAAATATTTTATTCTGATTTCACTCTAATCTCTGTCTTCAATATCTGAAGTAATTTAGTCTTCAATACTATGTCTTCATTCCTCGGATGAGATAATATCTAACATTGGAAGTGACCTCAACTGACGTAAAAATCAATTAACACAAGAATATGAGCTTTTTTACCAAAACTGAATAATTATTTTACTTATGGTATTTTACAAATGCGATATCATATATAACTCTAATTATTTATACTGACCATGGGCAAAACTTTATCATTCGGTGTATCATTGGTCACTTTGGTCAAATTGAAGACATACTTTTGTTTGAATGTAAATAATAATTATTACAATTAAACAATTATTGTCACATAATTCGTAAAATACCCTTAAATGTGGTTAATATACTGAACCCCAACCACATCCCTAAAAGTCCACCAAAATTACAAACCAAAGACATTAGAGTCAGTTCTGGTTAATGTTTGATCACGAGGTCCGGCATCTGATTGTGTTTTAAAGTAATCGCTGAAAACTTTTTCCAAACTTCATTATCTTTGCTAAAAATTCTTGGTTCGTCTCTTAAGTAATATTTAAAATCATATTCTGGTCGACATTTTGAGCAAGGTATTTTTTCGCAAAGTTTGCATAGAATAAGTAAAGAAATAAATGTACCGGAAGTCTACAAATAATTCAAAAATAAACTCAAAACTTAATCAGCGTTTGCGGTCTTTCAGCACAAATTCTGAAGAGATAATCGATTGTATCTTTCAATTTACCAGAACTGAATGTATAACCTTGATCATGTTTCTGTATATATGTGAAAACAAGTTATTTCGAAATAACTGAGATTTGGGAACCGATCCAAACTATCGAATAACTCTTTTCCTATGAATTGGAAATATGTTCGAAAACTTTTCACTGATTCTAGTCTTGGAATCATTTTGAGGCAACAGTTCTCACATTTGATGTTCTCTTCATTATCTTCATAATTGAATTGACACTCAATACTATTTTTTGGAGTAAAGGAAAAATGTCTGACTCTCGGAAACATTCCAACGATTTGTTTAAAATAAAACGGAATATGAAGGGAATATGAAGGGAATATGAAGGGAATATGAAGGGAATATGAAGGGAATATGAAGGGAATATGAAG
>JAQIXV010000086.1:0-108516 GCA_034700625.1 Tectocepheus velatus
GGCGCAGATTCCGAGTCCATAGGCGACGGCACAGTTGACCATAATTCTGTGCATTTCGATGAGATACTTGTCCGGGTGTTCCGGATTCAGCAGACATTCCCGAATCTGTTTGCAGTCGAAACCCGAAACCAGAGACAACACATAAAGTGGTTTCTTCATATTCGGAATGTAGTTTGTCGTCAGAGCCATCGGTCGACTCCCGCCCTGTTTGTAGCAGTTCCTGATGACCGACCCGTGGACTGCAATGAAGACTATATCACAGGCGTATTTGGCGAAGACATCCAAATTTCTTTTTGTGACGTGAAGTCCTGTGTACTGCTGTTTCAGTCGCTCCAGATTTTTGGTGGTCGGGGCCGCCACGTGAAGACGGGTCGCCTCAACTTTCCCATAATTGATGAGTCCGTTGAGCAACGACTCAGTGATCCTTCCGGCGCCGATAAACCCTATCTTAGCAGTCGCTAAGTCGACTGTTTTCGCACTACTCTTCTTATCCTTTTTGGACATCGAGTCAGAGAACTATTGATATCTGTTGGCACTCAAGAGGAAAGACTAAATACTTTTAGAAACTGTTTTTAATGTAATCTCTTTCGCAACGAATTTGTCTTTAATTCTAAATTATTGAGAATTGAGTGGAAATTGAATTGAAAATCAATTGTTGTTTCGCGTGATTTCATGACTTACTGTCAATTCATTTACTATTTGTTTGCAATTGAATTGAAATAATTGTCAAAATTATTCAAAACTGAAGCCATCGATCATAGATGTCAGGCAAAGACCCGAAGCACCCGACTCTGGACAATGAGATAACAATCAATTTGCCGCTCGACAGACAGGTCTCCATCAGAGACACTCTCGGCTGCAAAGAAGGAATTCATAACAGAATTCATGTAAAGAGCCGTAACGAAGACTATCTGATTGAGAGTACTGTCGATCCGATGGGTAATAATGATCTGAAAGTCTTCAAAAACAATCAATTGATTAAACATGTGTTCAATGGAGTCAACAAATTAGATGAACAAAAACAGTTGACAACTGATCCCAAAGCAAATACCAGTCAACAAAACAACGATAAGAATCAACAAAACTCTAATAACAACAAAAAGAGTTAATTCAGAGAAGAATTACCTAAATATTGATTACATTCATTCAATTTGATTCTCATATAAATAAAATGGTTTTCAATTAAATTAAATTTGATTTTTATTGTATAATGAAATTCATTTCAAAACATTAGAAATATTTCAAAAGCTTTTGGAATAAAGAATTAGATTCTGAAAGCAAAATGACATGACATTGACCAAGCATAATTGATAATTAAAGTTCAAAATTAAATGATTGATACAATTATCAGATGATTTCCTAAAAACAATATGCTATAAATTATATCAAGATCCAAATATTAGGCAATAAAAATAATATAATTTTGATAAGTTTCAAGTTATAACTTATAGGCTATATATATAAGCCTTATTTTATAAGTTGTACATAACCAAGTTCAATTATGGCTCAATTTAATAGTTACTGTAAGAAATAAAATTCGGACTATTTTTTATAAATTTTTAATAAATGGAAACTTTAAGGAAATGAAGTTTTATTGAAAGGTTTTGTCAATAAATAAATAAAGAGATGACATAAAAAAAATAAACTTTTTTACATTAAATTCCAAACGTTTTGAATGATTGGAGAACTTAATACTGAAAAGAAAACTTTACATTGAATTTGACTCAGGATTTCAATATAACACAACTTTTATATGACTTCACTTCACAAGAATCTAATGTTATGTTTGGCGACAAAAATCAGTAAATATTTGTTATATTTGTTATTCTCTGAAAAAAAATCATTCAAAGACTTCACTTATCGTAAAGTATTATGGATTCAGGAATTGGGTCGGGCTTTGAATGTATGGCAGAGTAGACAACAAATTATTTTAAGTATAAATAATTATTATATTATATGACATATAATATAAGCTATTGTTAGTCTTCATTAGAGGGATGAATGGCCCGACACAAACAGATCGATACAACCATTCCTATCAACTAATTTGTTACCAAAATAACACTTTAATAAAGTCTTCAACTTTTTGTGTCATTCGATACTCACCACAACTCCTGCGAATCCACAGCCCATGACCACGAAAACCATTGACTCGGCTCTAATAAAACGCTCCAATTTTTGAAGACAACCCTATAATTGATATTCAATTCAAATAAAATAAAAATTGACATAATTTTTTAGGAATGGCTCACATTTTGATTTCTAAAGACACGATTCTCTGAACTGTCGAATGACTGACAGAGTGTTTCGTTGACAGGTCTGGGATTATTGTGGGCCTGTTTTTCCAATTTATTTTGAAGGAGACAACAGGTGCGGCTCACATTAGAGTTGGGGCCATTCATCTTCATTCTCCTCCAAACAGACTTCTCGTAGTCTTTTGGTCCTTCGATTCCACAGCAATCGAACTGAAAGATAGGTTGACATCAATTGTGCAAAAGTTATGCCGTTTTTGACAAATTCATGAATACCTTAGTTTGTGCCAAATCGACAGCTGCTGTGAATGAGGACTGGAGTCCGTAATCGGTTTGCAATTTATGAGTCAATTCGAGTTTGAGTTCCGCCACAACTTTCTCCTGAAATATTACTGCCATTATTCCGACCGTTAGTTCCAACGCAAAGATAACCAAAAGGAAGAGCGAGTACTTGAGAACCAACAAAAGATATCTTTCAACTTTTTGTCGTCAAATACTAATCAATTCTCACAATAATGAGAACCCAACGGTTCTCTTTGATGGCACCACAACAGCCACAAAAGCCAATTAGTCCTATGGCTGATCCGATGACAATAAATGTCCATGCCAATATTTGAAGCAGAGCATAATTATACTTTTCCACGATAAATAATTTGAATAGACTTGATCGTTCGTCTTCAACCAAGAAAAATATTCCCAATGAAAACAAGACAATACCGGATGCCTTCAAACCATTAATTCAATGAAAACCAAACAAACATTTGAATGAATTGTGAAGTAATTACCCAAAAGACAGCATTGAATACAATGAGCAATAATTTCGCACACTTTGCGCCACAACTTAAAGCCATTTCCAATTGATATCAGTTTGAAATATGTTCTTCAAATAGACTTTGAGTCAAATTCTATGCCATTAGACTCTTCAACACTCCGATAAAAAACTGGAATTAAAAATCAGTTTTGATTTACTATACGATTATGTATTGAATAAAAATATATTTAAAATAGAAATTCATTGATTTAAGGGAACAATGAGAGCATTAGTCCGATATTTCCGGCCATTCTCTACACTAAAGAGGAATACCATTTCAATGAAAAGGATGAACAAGACTTTGATTCAACCCCTCCGTCAGCATTGGATACGAATGTGTTATGCATTCATCAAATAAATGTCTTTTGAAATATTTTCACTTTCCAGCCCTTCCTCTCATCAGAATAAAACAATTCTCTTATAGGAACGCAATTTTTAGTTACAAGAGTATAGTTTGAGTGGAAAACTCAAGAGTTTCAGATCAGATTAGGGGACAAAACCACAAAAATGGATGTTTTCTATCGAACTCATGGAATGATTCAGAAAAAGACACGAATGTAGTGATAAGTAACTGAATTATTTATGTGTCGAAGCAATTCATAAAATAAAATATTTGTGGCACTGGAAGAGTGGAAGAGTGGAAGAGTCTAAGAGTCACTCTAATGACACTTTGGATATAACTGTTATTTTCGGACAAATAATTATTTAGAAACAAAACTAAAGCCTAAAAATTATGTTATATTTGTTTAACATTTAGGACAAGATTTTATTGGAGTAAAACATCTGCCGAAAGATATTCATGTATTCAATTCTATGCAAAACTGTTGGGATTTTTGGATAACTGATCCCTCATTTTGTCGTCAAAATAAAAATCCAAAATATTTAAGAAACGATCGGATCATCAAAGCATATATGCAGCTGCCATACCATTACCACACCCTTAGGGTTACACCACTACCAGTGCTTTATATGAATGAATAGGTTTTTATGAGTTCTATAATATTCTAAAGAATATAACAAACAATTTGGGATAAAAATAATTCACTGGAAAAAAGATATCCATTGAATGTCTATTGAATTACAAGAATTAATTAATTAATCAGAAGTCTGAAGGCGAGCAATCAATTTGGAGAAATTCAATCATTTTATCTATTTTTAGAAAAAATTTTAATAACCTTTTTGTGATATTTAGTGAACTCTTCATCTCCGGTAATGGCATTGATTTGTTGAATAATTTAACAAAAAATAAAAGTCTGGTTTATCTCCTGTTCTCTCACTTTCCTAACAATTTATTAATAAATAACTGAAATTTTTGTGCAAAATGTTGTAAACCTATCGGACGGTCAACTAATAGAGTCAACAGAAGAGTCGGCACAGGAATAGCTTTAGAGGAAGTGAATGCATGGATGCTCTGGTCGTTCAAAACTATGCACAAAATGTAATCCCAGTTAAGTGTTTGGGAAGTTTTTTATATGTTTTCAGTCATTTATGGGAAAACTTAATCAAACTGAACAACATTTCTATGTTTTTTTAGTCAAACGACTTATTTTACTATACGTTTGCCTTAAAAGAAGAGAAAAAATTTAAAAACAAATCCCTAATAGTCGTCCCATATATAGTCTACCCCTTAAAGAGCACTTCAAAGCAGTAAAAACGAGTGCAATCTTTTCAATCAAATAACTGGATAAAATGTTTTCACTCCACTCGTAGTCACGAAAAAAAAGTTGAAAAACTAACTTTCAATTCAAGTAATGACTATTGAATAGTCCTATTCTGTGCCGAAACTAAAACATAAAATTCAAAACAAAATTCAGTGAAGCGTTGAATTCAAGTGAAATAAATTTAAACAAAAGATTATTTCGATTGAGAAGAGGCAGTGAAATGCATTTTAATTAATAATTAACTCATAATTTCAGATAAAATTGATTTTTAAAAAAAAAATAAAAACAAATTATATCTGAAAATGATTTTTTAAACGAAGTATAATATCAGTTAAAATATTTTTCATATAATAGTTATCAAAATAATAGCCAATCGATAATCAATTGATAGGAAAACTTCAATAAAGGATTGTTTGAAATCTCAATACAATTGAAAATTAATGTCAATTATGAATAGATTAGAGACAAAACATAAATATAATGAATAATTAATTTAAATTATAATTAATTAATGGTTTGAGACTTACATTTGGAAAATATTTCAAATTACAAAAGAATTTTCAATTTATATCAATTTTAATACAACTTTTGGTCAGAATATGTCTTTAAAAACAGTGTTTTGTATCAGAAGTTTATTAACTCATCGATTGAAACAATGATTGTCTAAAAATAGACAAAACATAACTCGGATTTGAATAGTTTTGTTTAATGTGATTATGGAAGAGGACGACAACGTTATGACTGTTGGTCTGTCCTCTCATGCATTTCAAACATCACCAAAAATACAGTCCATTCTCGATGTCATACAAACCACAGAACAGTACACAAAGAGAGCGACAAAAAAATTATAAACTTTTTGTGTCTGAACTTCAATTTGCGTTCAGAATATATTTCGATTCTATAGTGACATCGCTTTTTAGGAACAGAGTGTCGGCGCACACGCTTTGGGCAGAGACTGCAGACAATCGTCTCTTTTTATACTCAATTTCATTAATAATATTTCGGATAACTTTTAAGTCAAAAGAGTTTTTACTTAAAATTTGAAAATAAATTTCACATAATTTTAAGACAAATATTAATTGAACTAAAATTGTATATAATATTAATCGATATTTCATTTATTCCTATCTTATTCTCAAAACTCTATATTCTAGTCATTAATCGAATAAAATAAAAGAAATTTCACAAAAAAATTCAATTAAAGGGTTGAATGATATCTGAAGTGAAAAATGAGTTACGAATTATTCAAATAAATAGATGTAATGTCTGTATAAAAGTCGATAATTATGTCTTCAATTGATTTTTCATTAGTTTTTCAATTTTTTTGTTTTGTTTTCAATAATTAATTAAATTAATAGAAAATGTTATGAAAAATGTTGTGACGAATGAGACTTTGAGTTTTCATTAGATTTTTTGGGACTTTTAGACAGTTTTTCGTCAGATTTTTTCTCTGACTTTCTCTGAGGAGAAACACTGCCTTCAGACGAATGTTTGCCTCGACTTTCGTCACTCTTTTTTGATGAACTCTTGTGCGGACTCTTCGGACTCTCTTCCGTTGAATGTTTGCTACTCTTGTGGTGATCTTCTGATGACTTTTTGGTCGGACTCTCATCCGATGAGTGCTTTTTTGTGTCAGATTTTCTGACTTTCGTCGACTCTTCAGAACTTTTGTCCGACTTTTTCGACGGCTTATCGTCAGACGATTTACGACTCTTTTCGTCAGACTTTTTACTCTTAATTTGATCGCAACTCTCATTATTTGAGTGTTTGTCCGCTTTTGACGACATTTTCATTTTCTTGGGCGTGAATTCAGTGATAATGACCGTAACATTATTGACGGTAACTTCCTTTACGTGAGCGTTACTTCGGTCCACATTCTTGAGCTTCGCTTTCGCACTAATAGTTCGCGGTTTCTTCACTTTGACCGCCGGTCCCACTGTCGGTGTCATAACACTATTGGTCACTGATGTAGAAGACGTCGAATTGGAATTATTGACTGATTTACTACTATTACCACTAATTTTATTGTTATTTGAATTACTATTAACTGATGTGTTGTTTAACTCTGGACTCGAATTAGTGGTAATACTATTCGTATTATTATTTGAATTAAAACTATTATTAAAATTATTGCCGTCTTTGCTATCATTGGATGCGTTGACACCACTAGAAGATGGACTACCCATAAGGGAACCGCTGCTGTCGTCTTTGCGTTTGTCTGAAGACTTGTCTTTAGTCTTAACAGCTTTGATGGCCTGTTGTTTGATCTGTTCCTGTTGTCGCGCCACCTGTTGGGCCACCATTTCTGGATTGATCCGTGGCTTACGAGTGGACGTTCCCTTCCGGACGTCACACATGAGACACTTGAAGGCCTCATAACTGTTCCGATACGTACAGACACTACAGTCCCACGTATTTGACGAGTCGTCCAGAGATGATGAAGACGTCGACGAAGACTTCGTACCCAAACTACTGGCAACGGATGACGACAAACGTTTGCTGTCCCGACGCGAAGACGAACCCATTAGACCCAACTCTTTGTCCATTGTTTTTGTGTCGGCTTTTAATCCAAAAGATTGGACACAACTTTACGGATCACTTGAGAGGCAAACATTCAAATCAATAGATTGTCTTCAATCAGACATTCATTTGATATGTCATTCATTAGAAGAAGGACTCGACGTCCAAATCATATGACATTTATTTTGAATGAATGTCTCTTTTTATCTGATTTGAAGACTTTTTTTTAAAGCATTGGATTATTTGTATTAGTCTTGAGTTCAATGTATTAAATGGCGACACATTTGACCGCTTGTTGTATGCGTTGCCATAGAAACGATTGTTTGGGTCTCAACATAAATATTGATACAATTTTTGGCTCCAATTCAACAAATCATGCGTTCATTCAATATATAAAATCTTGAAATCAATGAAAATCTCCAAAAATATCGATTGTTTTCAATTATCTGAAGTGAAAGACTAAGAAACTATAAAATATGTTTAAGTATTACCTTGATAACTCATGTTTGTAATCTTGGAAACTTTATCTGTGTTGACCTGTTTTTGGCAATTCTAAGGCTAAATGACTGCAGAGACCTCTACTATAAGGCTGTGGTTTGGCTCTAAAAAAACCTATGACTCAAACATTGAACGGTTTAGGAGTCAGTCGTGTATTGCAGTCGACTCTCAACTGTTTAGTGAATTGTTATGATATCTGTTGTGAATCAGAGACTCAAATAGTGTTTGTGTTTTGATCTGATGTTGAGAACCAGTGGTTCCCAAAATGCGTTCCCAATCGGATCAGACCATTGATTGACTGTCTTCGAGACAAGACATCCCATTCTCCACTCTTTTTATATATTATTATTGATTTATAATTATTTTGTAATCAATATATAAATTGTGTTAAATCTGACGCCAAAATCGGATTACAATTATGTCCCGAATCGCAGATTATTTCGTTGTCGTCGGCTTTGATCACCAAAAACAGAGTAATTACTAATTATTTACAATATTTTTATTACTATTCAATATCTGTTATAATTATCCTTTAATGGATGTCTTGAGACAAACATTTGTCGTTAAATAAAATGAATTGTCAAAAGAGTTTCCGATCAAAAAACACGTTATTTTCCTCATAGTGTGCACTCAATCAGTAAAAAAGTGGGAGTTTTTAATGTTTTTTGAATTCAAATTCAAGAGTTTACTCAATATTTTGCTTTTAATTTCATTTGTCGTTAATTTGGTTTAACACCAATCGATGTCTTTGTGTCTGATTTAAGTGTTGAACCCATCGTTTCGTATTAATTATAATTTTTGTCCATTTATTTGATAATTATCTCAATTGAAAGGACAGATATATGGAGTGAAACCAAAACCCCTGTCTATAGCCTCAAACTATTGCCATTTCCGTTGATTTTTATGCCGTTCTCTTCAGTTGTCTCTGTTCTGCAAAACTTCTAATTTGTTTCCCAAACATATTCACTACTTTCCCACTGAATATCAAATGAGAGAAAAACAAAACAATTATTAATATTTGTCTTCAAATAACCAAAAGAGTCATCGTTTGGACGTTTGGATTATATTTCTATTGCTCTTAACATCTATTGAGACAATTGTTTAATTAAAATATCAATAAAGTGCTACAAATGGGACACAAATAGTATTGTATTACAACTAATTTTAGTGACTTATCGATTGTAAAGCAAACAAAAACATAATTTCTCTCTCCGTTCCCCTCATGTGATGAGCGATTAGTTGTCGTCAAAATAGATCACAAAATGTTGGCCCAAATTATGAGAACTTTTTGTTCCTCTTCTTTGAGAACTAATTAAATTAAATTCTGTTTTCATTAGTTTTGATACTTTTTTTGGGAAAATATATTTTTGTTTCAATTTTTTTGTATAATATTTTTCTCGTGAGAAGAGATAAGAGTCTGTCCTCTAATTTTGCATCCATTGACCGATATTTCAATTTTCGACTTTTAAAACTAAAATAGAGTCTTATTTATGTGTTTTCTCTGAGGACTTATGTCTTCTTCTGTTTCACATTTTAATTAATTGCTTAAAATTATTCGATTTTATTAGAGATTCTGACAAATAATTTCTTAAATCTATTTATGTCTGACTTTTAGTAACTCATTATTATTTAACTCTTGGTCTGAATTTTGCCTCATTTGTTGCTAAAATCTGAAGGAGAGAACAGAATCAGAGTTTGGACTTATTTTTCAAAGCCATTTGTCTATGGAGTGGTAGAACCGCTTAATTAATAGTTAGACTCGATTTGCAAAACAGTGTAAAATCAAACCAAAGCCCAAGTATTGCATAAGACTTATGCCATAAGACGTGAGTCTCAAACACTGGCAATAAATGGCATAAAGTTTTTGTTCGCTATATATCATATGTTTGTGGAAAAGCTCTGCAAATGACTCGTGAATTAATACTGTAAAACGCTTTGGGGCTCAAAAACTTGCTTTTATTCAATGGTTTGCATTACATTTGTTCAGTTATATCAATGGTTTTCTTTACCTCCGATTTCTATTATAATAAATTTAATGATAATAATAATACACAATATATTGATAAACTGCTTTCGAGTCGAAACTGTTTGTTATCTCTAAATCTTTTTCATATACCTGTCCCATACCTGTCCACAAAATTGACGATCGCTCAGTTTTTGTCTTTGTCTGCCCTTCTTTGCCATTAGTCTATTGAATGACTGGCTTTTGCTGTCCTTTCATATCGTGTTTCAAAAGCTATTTCTCAGAATTCATTTCAAACATATTTTTTGGTTTCTTTAGTTTTATTGCATTTTTAATGTGCAGTCCTTATGGCGAATGACTATTCCTTTTCATATATGAAATATTTTCGTGATTTTGGATTAGGTTTTCAATAAAACTGACATATTATCCATTACTCGATATAATGGTGTAAAATATTTTTTCGGTTTCAATTCATATTTGAAAATGTGTTTTGATTTTCGTTTGATTGTCTCATTGGTTGCCATTATTTTCCTTAAAATAATTTGAAGTCATTAAAGCAAATCTGTTTTCATGGCTTTTCATTTCCACTACATTTCATTGGTTTCAATAGTTTTTTCTCCCGTTCTCTCCCTGTCCTCTATTTTGATAGATTTGTTCGCAATTAGTTTTAATCCTTTTTGTTGTGGTTTTCGCCAAAAATAATACAAATTAAGGATTTTATTCAAATAATTATTTTTGTTTTCCAATCAATTGGTATTCAAAACTGTTTTTTCGTTGAAATTGATTGGAAGTAATGTCTCAAAAGTGAATAACATTTTAATTATCTCTCCTTTTGATAGATTTGAAATTTCATTGAAGTTTTTTTTTTGAGAAATTTTTAAAAAATATTTTCTATTATTTTAATACTTTTATCTGTAATCAAAAGAAATGATTGAATGACTGAACAATAAAAATAGTTTTCATTTGTATCGAAGGACGCAATGAATTGAATTATGGTTTTTGTATTATTTTTGATTCTTTATTAAAATTAAATATTCTTTCAATTGGTGTCTGTGTTTGAGTTTATCATTTGATAGATTAGAAGTCAGTCTTGGGATGAGATATCAGTTTAAATATTTATAGCATTTGATGTGGTATTTGAAGTACGGATACGAGTGTTGGGCTCTGTTTTCAATTAGGAAACAGAAGAATAGTTTATTTGTCTTATAATTTCTCATTGGCTTTATTTACTTAAAAACCCGTCCGTTTCGGTTGCGTTTAAACCTATTCAGATGTGTGTGCAGTCATTTGAGGGCTCTTCCGATGATATCTGCTTTGAATATCACTCATTCGCCCACATTATGGGCTTTAACTTAATTATAGAAAAATATTTTCTCTTCGCTTCCAATTCATTAACCTTTCAATGAAAGAGAGAAAACCCTTTTTATTGTTCATGAGTTGACTCTCGGATGAACTTTTCCTCATATCATCACAATTGTAGTCTATAATCAAAACATGAAAAATAATTTTAATAAACATCTGAAGGTGTGCTCAAAATTTTTTTCTCCACTCTTTCGTGTGTTTTCTCTATATTTTAATTGAAGTTTTTCTTAACATTTATTTTGTTTTCGACTCAAATCATGGCTGAATGTGTGGATCGCATCTGCATTAAGACTAATAAACTCATTATTCAAAGAATATACTAATAGTCTTGAGTTCAACTGTCAAACAGATATTAATTTAAGTATTTTTAGAGAAATAGGAAATCTTTTGAATACAATCTGTTTGTATGCTTTCCATTCAAAGCACATATTGAGAGATGAGTTTATTTTTGAGAAAATATGTTTTATCCCAAACTATTTCATAACTTATTTTCATTTAATAACTCAATACTTGTATTGAGGTTTTTGCGCCAATTTTAGCATTTAATCCACAGTTTCAAGGCTTACAACTAAAAGACTGTTATCTTTAAGCGATTTGAACCCCTCTTCTGATGGGGACGTCTTCCAAGGGTCTGACGGCTCATATCTAAATCAAACTTAACCTCAAAATTATTTTCAATAATCCGTTAAAACGCCAGACCCTCAGACCTAACGATACATTTAACGTGACTTACAATCATTTAACGAGTTTGTGCTTCTTTTTGTGATTCATCAAGATAAGTGATAAATGTGTTTATCTTCTTTTCTTAAAACTCTATTTTTCATTTCGAGCCTATAATTTGATTTATGGCTCATTTTTTTATGTGATTTTAATCATTTATTTTTTGTTTCCATTTAATTTTGTTGACCAAAATGATGACTGAATTCTTAATTTTAGTTATGAATAATGTTTACCTAATTTTCAGACATAATATGATTAAAAACAAATATCAGATAAAAAAAAGTATTTCGATATTAATATCTATAAATAATTTATGTCTGAATTGAATTTTATTTAAAACAATTGACTTTTCGATTAACACATTTCGAAGGAAATTAGATTATGTTTTAAAACAATTTTTATTATTTTATTGTTTGAAAAATTTGATTACTTTTATCACATAATTCACACTTTAATCAAAAGATGTAAATCATTACAAAAGTAATAATTATTTGAGAATTTCAATGAGTTTTTGGGACTTTTGAACTGAATGTCTCTAATGTGTTATTATCTCAGTTTTAAATGCATTTTTCGATTCATAAATATTCTCTGCTTTTATCACTTTTCAGATGTCAATTGTATCACTAAATTGTAATTTTTATTTATCTTAACCTAAATTTAATCACTTTTTACTTGAATTTTAAAAAAATGTTTTTTGCTCTCAATTTGATAACAAAAGTTTAGTTAAGAAATTAATTATCAGTTCAAATAAATAGCTATTAATCATTAGTCGAATGTTTTTCCAATTATTTTTAAAAAATAACACAAAAATGATTTTTCAAAAGTCATGGAAAAGTATAACTGTTTTCTTATTTTTCAATTTATATTCGAAAAAAAAGAGTAAAATCATTTGAAAATCTACTTTAAAATGTTAACTAAACTACACTATCGGTTGTCTTATCGGTAATTATTCATTAGAGGAATGAATTGAAACAATTATTGGGTGACTGAATGACTGCTCTTGGCATTCATTTGGCTAATCGATAAAAAGTTTTCCTTGTTTAATTTTGAATCTTGTTATTTATAGAATCTTTAAATTAAGACATTTTGGTTTGATTTTGTATTCAAAGTCTGTATTTCTCTTTTGTTTTTGTTTTTCAATTGAATTCTCTTTTGAAATGTCATTGAATTGAGTTTTCGAGTAAAACAATTAAACTTGAATTTCGGGGCGAAGTTCTGTTCCCATATTATAAACAATCTTTTTGTTTCAATTATTCAAATTGTATTCAAACCTTTTGAGTCTTTTATTTTAAATTAAAATTAATTAAAATTAATCTTTGCTTTAATTATATTATATTATTATTTGGTTTAAATGTGATTATATTTATCCCAATTTTTATTTGTTTTTCCAACTGATGTCGAATAAAGTCATTAAATGGTTTTTTTTTCTGTCAAATACCATACATTTGTTTATCAGATATTTTGTATGTATTTGATCTGAATTTCAATGATTTCAATGATTAGCTGTATTTCTATTGAATCCATAAAAGCGTTGAATTGTTTTTTAGACTTAGACTTCTTCCCGTCAATAGTGGCGTAAATGTATTTATGATTAAATCCTCTCTTGAACTACAAAACCAAATATTTTTCAATACTATTCATAGATTTTTATGAGACCTTGAGTTATAAGTTCAGTTGAGTTGACGTTTTTCTTATTTTAATGAAAATCTGACCGAAATTTTTAAGCCTTTGAATTAATTCTAATGTTTTGAAAGCCTTGGGATAACTCTTTCCAAATGTTCTGAAGACTTGATATAATCGTCTCTCAAATGAAATTATATTTGACTTTATCTCAAAATTAATTGAGCGAAGAATCAGTCATTCCTTTGGGAATTCATTGAAAAACATAGATTTTACTCTTTTTAAGTATCGTTTATATAATCTTTGATCTCATTTATAATTAACATAATTTACGATCGAATGCCTTAAGATTTCTGTTTCCAACAAAATCTATATTTAAAAGGTTTTCATTACACTCTATGCTGTTATCTAATTGAAATGATCAAGGTGGTTGCCACCAATCGCACAAAATCAATTCAATGTCAAATACTGTTACAATAGTAATCTATCTTGATACCCTTTTCATTTCCTTGACTATTATATTTAATGATTCACTCGATTATCAGTGAATTTTGAATAGAAATGACATTAAATTTCGTCTCAAAAGTTATTAATACATTAAATCTGACTTTCATTTGATTGAAATACGTCTCGAAGTCATTTCTAAGCAATTATTACATTTTTTTCAATAGTTTATCAAAAATTGAAGACTTTTTTCTGTAAACACTCGAAGTCTTATTCCAAAGTTTAAGCGATTATTAAAGAAATTTATTTATTGAAAGTTTTGAACAAAAAATATTCAAATTATTTTTTGACCCCAAATATCAAATTAATAAATCTTTTAATTGCTTTTTATTTGCATTTAATCAACACTTTTATGAGTTCAATGAAATTCAATAAATTTACTTAATTTTGTTTGAATTATTTTTTTCACAAGAATTTGTACAACTATTCCGATTATAAGGGATCACATCCTTTCCTTTCTCTCTCCCCATGCAATCAGATTTTGAAGGGTGTGATAAGTGCTGTGTTTTTCGTAGTTACCACTCATTCATCACTGATTCCAGAACTATATCTTTTTATATCTTATGTCTGGTCTTTCAAACAGAGGTTTTGACAGAAGAAAGGGATGAGTCATACGATAATTATGTGATTATAGAGATTATAGACACAAAAACTTACAAATGATTGCAAGAGATTCGCAAACTTCTACTTATATCGCATGAAATAATGTAATAATCATTATATAGAAAATGACTGCAATTTCAAAATACTTGAGCACTGCTTCTGTATTCTGTCCTCAGACTTAATCTTCTTTGAAATGACAAACACTGGTATCCAAAGCCTGAGAGACAGGTCTACCGGTGAGGCGTAAAAATGGTTGTCTATCTGTGACTATCGCTCTGACACCACAAAAACATTGGAAACCAATTGTTTTCTTCTAATAATAAGGAATTACTTCTAAATCTGAGTCCTTTTATTTGACATAATGTCAGTCAGTGTTTTCTTTTCGGTCTTTTCTTTGATTATCTCAAGGCTTGAGTTATTTTTAGAGATCATTATTTCTGTTCATAACTTATTCACAAAATTATTGAATATTTTCAGGTTTTTATATTCTTGCATAAAAGCCGCCCATAAAAGGCTTTTTTGAATAAAATTTTTATTATAAAATTTTCGGTAGAGATGCTATAAAAGAGGCTTTTATTGATGTTTATTGCATTTCATTCCTTTATTTCATTAAAATTTCATTACTTTGTAATACGTTTTCTGTTCCACTATTATAGACACGAATCGATGAAAATTGAAATTCATTTCTACGTAAAACACTTTTTAACTACAATTGTTTTATAGACTTTGTTTCCATTCGGGAAATAGTGGTCTCAATATTTATTTGTTCTGTTTTTTTTCGGAATCCGATCCCATTTCGAGCAATAAATCAAAGATATAAACATATAAATGACATAAAGAAATTCGAGTGAAAATTATTCAATCATTTCTCAAAATTAAGTTTTATTTTTATTGTCTTTGAATGACTCGTTATTCTGTTTCCCAACAATTACTGTAAACTAATCATTCATTTCTCACAGAATCAGAAAAACTTAAATCTCATTAAACATCAAATGTTTGTAATTTGTATTTCGTTTTTAATTCCGGATATTAAGTATTTAATCGATTGTTTTAATCACAACCTCTCGTTTCCATTGATAAATGTTGTGATGTCTGTGCAAACTGTTGCCACTATTCATGAACTGTCGATCAAATCTTTTGTTTGATTCCAATAATCATTTGTTAAGTTTTGTTTGAATTTTATTTTTAAGCCAAACATTACATAAAATAAAAATAAACTATAATTTTCTCAAATATTAAACCCTTTTGGCTATAATAGTGTCTAAATTAATAAAATATTAATAAAACTTTTACTCTTTATTTAGGAGGAGGTGTCAGTACCGGTAAAATACTACAGAGATTTCCAGAGAAGGATTGGGATGACTCGCCGTTTATTGATTCCATCGAAATGGTATACAAAACAAAATAAAACATTTGTTTTACTCTTTTGTATAGAATTTTTGAATACATTTTCATTACATAAATAATTGAATGGATTTTTCGCTACAATTTTCCTCATTTATTATTTATTTCATAATTATTACCCAAACCTAACTTTTTTTGCAGAATTCTTGAATGAATTTCTGTTGTATTTCTGAATAAATACATTTTAAATGAATCATTGAATTCGAGAAAATGATAATTTGTTACCATTTAATAAGAATTTAGCTCTTATTCAGTCCATTTAAGGCCATTCCAGTCCATTACAGACAAACTTAAAGATTATTACGAAACATGTCTTTCATTGAAATGGGTATCGAATATATTTCGGGTCTTTAATGACATTAATTTTGGCCAAAATTGTAAATAATTTCTTAATGACAGCAATTTTGGTGATAAACACAGATAATGAGGGCTTCTCTTCTTTAAGATGTTTATAATAAGCGATTAATTACTATAATTATGCGATAATTTTGGTGCAGTTCTGTCAGCCACAGAAGTGGAGGCTGTCCTCTCAACAGCAGCCGCCGTCGTTCTTCATGTTTGTGTTGACAGACATTGACGCCAATCGACACTATTGTGCGTCCCTTTCGTTCAATGAACCGATAGCTATACAACCCATTAAACACGACGACGAAGACATCGATGACGAGTCGATCACATCGATCGACGGCTCAACAAATGCCTTATGCAATGGTTCTCAACACCACTCCATTATGTACGCTCCCAAATGCCTGGTCATCGTCTCTCAGTTCAACTATAAGGAAGCCTTAAAGGTCTGAACCTCTTATACCTCTTAATTGACTTCTCTCTCGATTGACATTTGATTTATTGCTATTTATTGAAGAATTGTCTGACAATTATATACACCGCATATATCGATAATTTGGACGTCTCTATGGAAGTACTCATCAGTAATATCCTCGCCTGCGTTGATATCCCTCCTCCCGGTATTGCCTCTCGTTTTTTGTTTTTTAATTAACTCGAATCTAATAATTAGTTTTGGTATCGATTGAATTGTTTGACTAATTATTGTAAATCTATCGGAACAGGTGGTCCTCAAATAAGATTCTCAATCGGCGCAGGCGATCGCCAATCCCTTCAGCCACCCCTAAGCGCTACCATTCCTGTGACTCAAACAACAGTTTATAACCTCTTCGAACAGTTAGGCATTCAGTCTGTGGTAAACCTGGTCTGTGCGGCGATGACTGAACACAAGATTCTGTTCCATTCGCGGTCTTACTCACGACTGCACGACGCCTGTCACGCACTGACTTCACTTATGTATCCATTTGTTTACAATCATATTTACATTCCTTTACTGCCCTCACCATTAATCGAAGTACTGTCGACTCCCACACCATTTCTAATGGGAATTCATTCCTCTCTCAAAAACGAAGTCACAGATCTTGTAATGAATTTTTCTTTTTATTGTTCAAACATTTGCACAAAAAAATATTCACAAATTGTTTTGCCCTTCAGTTGGACGTAATTGTAGTCGACTTAGACGGAGGTTCGGTCACTGTTCCCGATTGTCTACGAGTGCCTCGATTTGATGAACCCCTATATTCCCAATTGATTACTCATTTATGTTATGTCATAAGACCACAACTCATTCAGGCAGACGACGCATTTCCTTCTAGTCTTTATAAACCATCTCCGCCTCAATTTTTGGTACTCAAAGTACTCAACCCTTTTCTTATGACTTATTGTTTGTTGTATTTATAGGATAAGGAGATCAGAGCCATATTTGTTCGGACGTTCGCTCAGATACTTCAGGGCTATCGATCGTGTCTTACAATTATTCGAATACATCCGAAACCAATCATTACTTTTCATAAAGTGATTGAATTTTTTTTATATTTCTTTTTATATAACAATTATTTGATGGATTGGCGTTTAAATTGAGAATTTTCTAATCGATTCGTGTATTTGTTGTGTTGTTCTCTCACTTTAGGCCTCATTTCTGGGCCAAAGAAATTTAGTTGAAAGCGATTTCGTGGTTCGACTTCTCGACTGTATGTTCTTCGTTACGTTTGTTCAGGAAAGAGGTCTTCCCTACAGACAATGCGATCTCTTTGATGAGGTCAGTCGTCAATATATTGTTGTTTTTTATTAACCTTTAATGTTATGGCTATCCCTTTGTGCCGACAGTTGTATTCATCGCTTCAAAGTATATTCAAAGAAGAGCTGAGAAATCCTGATTCTGTTATACAACACATAAGAGATTTGGCGCAACAGTTCTATCTCAACGAAAACCCTAACCCACAGCCCCATACCTCAAAGATACCGCTCCCGACTGAGGGTGCCTTCACTCGCATTCATTTACCGCCGTTTCCGACATTGAATTCCGAGAAAATTCAGGAAATGATTGACAACGAAAACATCAAACGAGAGATGACTATCACTAGACGTATGAGCAATAAGAATATGAACGTACGGATGGTTCCAATGGGAACCCCCATCTCAGCAGTCAATGACATTTTCGGTGCCAACGATATCATAACAAACTCCGCGCGAAGACTGGAAGTGATGAGGAATTGTATTAATTGTATTTTTGAGAACAAGATATCTGACGCAAGAAAGACATTTCCAGCGGTTCTGAGGGCTCTTAAGACGAAAAACGCTCGTTTGGCGCTCTGTCAGGAACTGGCGTTTCACGTATCAGGCAATAAGGCTATGTTAGAACACCAACAGTTCGACCTCATTGTCAGACTCATGAACTGCGCCCTTCAGGACGACTCTCATCTGGACGTCAACGGTGTGGCCGCCTCTATGTTGCCGCTGGCGATGGCCTTCTGTCGCAAACTGTGCACAAATGCCATTCAATTTGCATACACTTGTATTCAAGATCACGCCGTTTGGTCTAACCCTCAGTTCTGGGAACAGACCTTTTACTCTGACGTCGAGGCAGAGGTCAAAAACCTCTATAAAGACTATTGTCAGAAGTTTTTGACCGAACCGTCGCTTGAAAACAATAATTTGCGAAATTCTGTGATAACTTCGAGGAAGTCCTCCACTTCTAACATCAATTTCGAGGCATCGGCTCTTGAAATAGCGGCCGAACAGATGAGAATCGGACCCCAATTTAGTTCACAACAACTCGAAGAATACATCCAAAACGAGAACTCGACGGTCTTCGCTCAGGCCATACATTATGCCAATAGAATGGTCGCAATGAAAGTGCCATTAGATGTCGGCGCCCATAAGTCCATCAAAGTTTCGTCAGAGAGTGACACCAATTCTGTGTCGAATCTAACCAACTCTAATGTCTACGACGGCAGTGGTTCCAACGGTTCCAACAATAATGACAACGAATCCGGTTTCGAAGAAGACAATCATCAGATGAATAATCCGAACAATACTGAAATCGGTGCCAATGCTATCAAATTCGTGGCCCGTTTTGTAGATAAAGTCTGTACAGAGAGTGGTGTCAAAGAAGAGCACATAAAACAATTGCATCAAATGATTCCGGGGGTTGTCGTCATGCAAATGGAGATTCTTCAGGACGTGTGGCGAGAAAGTAAACGTTTGCCACCGATTACTAAACCAAAGATAACTACACCTAATCTGTTGATCGGAGAGGAGCTGACAATGCCTGGACTCCGCTCTTATCTCATACACGACGGTCGGGATGAGGCCCAGAGTGGCGTTCCTTTCGGAACACAACTGTTGCCGACCGAAGGCGCCATCTTTTTGACGAACTATAGAATTATATTCAAAGGCCGTCCCTGTGATCCGTTTGCATCCGAGTCAGTGATTGTCAGGAGTTTTCCGATCGCAGCCCTCACTAAAGAGAAACGAATTAACGTTCAGTCGATTACATCTGTCGACCAGTTCTTACAGGAAGGCCTTCAGCTCCGGTCCAATACGTTTCAACTGATTCGAGTGGCTTTCGATGAAGAGGTTTCGTCCGATGATATCGAGACCTTCAGGAAGTCCATCAATAGAGAGCGAACTCCGCCCACTATTTTCCATTTATTCACATTTACATCACAGTTAGGTATGGCTCAGACAAGACTTCTTCACCTCCAGAAGCATAAGGAGAAGAACTCTACTTTCAAAGGGATGGCAAAGAAGACTCTTTTGAGAACCGCACAAAAGGCCGGATTTAAGCCAAAAAGCAATCGGAAGAACAAATATATTACCGACTCTTCCGGTTTCATACCAGGAATGGCCAAAACTATGTCTCCGACGAGACATAAGTCGATCGATTTGACTGAAGATAAATCAATTGATAGCCAATCGATTCAAAGTCTTAACTCGACGAACACCATATCCTCGTCTTCAGCCCATCCTTTCCATCACATGAACGCCAATAATGACAAAACTCTCGACAAATTGCAGGAAATGTCTTACGTTAAGGACTTCCAGAGATTAGGTTTGGGATCAATTGGAGGCTATTATGGGTCTTCTGTTTCGGGTTCAAAGCTTTCCAGAAGTAATACAGTCATCGAAAGCTTTAGAATATCGACAGTCAATGCCAACTATTCAGTGACGAAGAGCTATCCGGGTCTGGTTGTCGTCCCCTACAATATCAGCGATGAGGCCATCAGACGATTGAGTCGATTCTACCGCCACTACAGGTTTCCTGTGATCACATGGAAACACCCCCGAACTAAAGCACTTATACTGAGGGGAAGTTGTTTTCACGGCAAAGGAGTCATCGGTCTATTAAAAGGCCAGACCTCTGCCGGTGTGGCGAACCCCACGTCCGAGACTTCAACTAATATTGAGAATGAAAAGTATATTTCGGGAATCGTTCGGTTGACTCCGACCTACTTTCTTAGGAATAACTCCAATAGAATCATAGAAAACGGATCCACTCTTAGCGTTAACTCAATTCTGAATCCGCGCGACATATCTGTGACGACACCCGACAGTCCGCGACGGAGTGGCGGCACTTCCGCTGCGTTTCATCGGGCGATGAATACTCTTCGAAGCTCTGGAGGAAAGTCTGCGATCGGAACCCAAATGGGAAAACAATTGCAGAAGTGGTCCAATTCTAGTGTCAAAGATAGAGGAAGTGGACAACGATTGAGTGGACCACAAGAGTCGCCAAATTCATCGTCTTCTGGATCTCAACCAAACCTGAATCGCGCCGTTCTCTACATCTTTGGAGAGAAGAATCAAATAAATAAAATAAAAACCGAATCCTTCACTAACTGTGACTTTATTCCGGTGGACATCCATGAGGTCCGACACCTTAAGGCTTCCTTCAAGAAACTGATGCGGGCCTGCGTTCCATCGACTCCTCCCTCTAACAACGATCCGGAACAGTCTTTCTACCGACAGTTCGAGAACTCCGAGTGGTTGACACAATTACAAACAATTATGCAAATCAGTGGCGCTATCGTCGATCTGATAGACATTCAGGGCTCGTCTGTTATGGTCTGTTTGGAGGACGGATGGGATTTCGTACCGCAAATCGTTTCCGTCGCTCAGTTATGTCTGGACCCATACTATCGGACATTTGAAGGCTTTCGTACTCTCATTGAGAAGGAATGGCTGGCATTTGGTCATCGCTTTAGTCATCGATCGAACCACACGGCGGCCACTCTTTCGTCGGGTTTCGCACCGATTTTCCTCCAATTCTTAGACATTGTTCACCAAATTCACGATCAGTTTCCCCTTTCATTTGAGTTCAATCAATATTATCTCAAATTTTTGGCCTATCATTACGTTTCGTGTCGTTTCCGAACGTTTCTTCTCGACTGTGAGAGCGAGCGCTCAGAAGTCGGTTGGATTAGTGAAGACGTGAAGTCCTCTCATTCGACAAAACATGACAGCGATTCCGACGATGAAGAGACTCAGCTCTGCTCCGGATCTAATAGTAAGTCAACACTTACTGCGAACAACGTTTCGCACTTCAATTATATCGGAACCTCATTTTGGGACTACGCCTCTAAAATATGGTCAAAGTCTTCGCTGTTCTTCAACTTCTATTACGTTCCTATCATTAGTCAGGAGGGGATCAGTAGTGACGCGGCAGTCATTAGGCCCTCATTTAACATATCATCTCTCAAACTGTGGGACTATTATGTGAGCGAAGAGTTAGCCCACGGCCCCAGTTATGACTTAGAAGTGGTCGGAATGGAACAACAGCGTCAAGAAGTACTGGAGGCCACTACCAGTGATTCAGACAAAACTAAAAGACGGACCATAAGTGCCTTTTATGATTCAGTCATTCATTCGGAGCCAAACTGTTTCGCAAATCTCTTGAATTCCATCAAAAATCTTGAGGAAGAACTCAATTATGTGCCACAAAAGTGGTTCACCGTTTGGGACAAAATTGAGATCCCATTGAATACTGATATTTACGAATCTATAAGCAGTAACTCCTGCCGTTCCCTCTCCTATAGTACTCATAAGCGTTCGACAATAGATTTATTAATTAGGGGTAAAATGGCCGGAATGGGTGTCAATAGTGGCGACCCTTCGAGTCAGTACCTGAACAGTAGGGCCCATAAGTTTGAAAAGTATAACTACACGACTCTCACACAATGCGATCACTGCCGACATGTACTCTGGGGTCTCGTCAAGACTGGACTCAAGTGTATAGAGTGTGGCTTCAATTGTCACGAAAAGTGTGCAGAACTGGTCACCAAAAGCTGTCAGTCAAAGAGAAAGCCAACGACACCTCAAGACTCAGGTCTGGGCTCTTCCTCTGTCTCTCAGAGGAGTACAGCACACGAACCCCTTAACGAAACATTAGACGAACAGAGACTCGACTCAAACGACGAAAGGGGTGGAACTCTTCAACATTCGGACACATTTTATAATAACTTTACCGAATCTTCGGAGAACCGCACATATGAGGGATATCTCTATAAAAAGGGGGCACTTCTTAAAGGATGGAAAATGCGTTGGTTTGTATTGGACTCAACTAAACATCAGGTGAGAGCTCACAGAGAGAGCCACACATACGACCCAAACATTTAACAATATTTTGTTTTTATTTCTACCAAAGCTTCGGTATTACGATTCAGAGGACGACCAGCACTGCAAGGGTTTCATCGATTTGGGAGAAGTACTGGCAGTCAATTACATCCCAACCAACTCTCAGTTCTTTGAAGTGAGAAATAGTTTAGTTTTTGGTTTACTTTTAGCATAACTTTTGCTCTGCTTTTGATTCACTGATTTATGGCTCTTCTCTTCTTTTGTTCTGAAAAACAATTTCTTCTCTTCTTTTATAATAAATTATTCGTTAATTTGATTCTCTGTTTATTCTTCTGTTTTATGTCTAATATATATCCGTTTTCTTTGATTTTCAGTTGAAATTAATTCGTCGGACCTATAATTTTATGGCACAAAGCGGTCAAACGGCACAGGAATGGGTCGAAAAAATCCAGGCATGCCTTCAATAGTCCGTCGATTGATTTAAATCTAGTTTTTTTTATATGAAATTCGTATATAATTAAAGAAATTAAATTAAACATTAGGTAAGAAATAAATGATTCGTTTTTTCAAAATCTTGTTGTCATTCATCACAAATCGATGCAAATATTTATCAATTCTTAAGAATTACTTGTCTTTGAAAATGACTTCTCTTTTTATAGATATGTTTTAAACATTTTTTTGTTTGTTTTTTATTATTATTTTTTTTCATTTGAATCAAAAGTAAGAAAATGTTTTTATTTTGAAAAACAATTTTATAACGTTTTTTGTTTAACTGTATATCAAATTAATTTGCTTTTAATTAATATTGAATTTTGTTATTAATATTGTATTAAATTTACGCCTTTTATGCAATGATTTATCATTAAACGAATTGATGATAAACTGGTCTCTCCTTTAATGAGCCCTATTTTTCTGGCGAAACAATATTCTGGAGAAGAGATGAGTTATTATACATTTTATTGTAGATGTGATGCGTTGCCAATAATTAATCATTTGGTAATTGATTTCCAGGACTTAATTCCAGAGCATATCTCATAAGCTTTTGAAGTCTTGCATCGAATATAACTTTTGATGGATTTTTGTGTCTAATGTTAAGCTCTGAACCAAATTTGTGGGCAACGGATCACACGCTGAGAGAGAATAATAGATAAAAAGTTAGGCAACAAAACATCATTGCGGAGGAGATAACAGACTCTGATAACTCTGACCATCCATTTAGAGCGGCTACTGATGGCATCTCCCCTTTTCTTGTTAAGAATTATTGAGGCACAGAATGAGAGGGAATGACGAGAAGGTATTACAACTCAGACCCAACTCTTAACGAATCCAATAGATATGACATTCAGAATAACTGTTAAGCCCTGAAAAGTCTTAAATGAATGGGTCTGAGTCAGTCTCTGCTAGTGTTTGGCTCTCCTTTACTTAAGTCTTAGAGCTCTGACCGTAGGCCCAGTGTTGTAGTCCATTGTCTGGTAAGAACTGTTCCAATAATTAACGGCTGAGAGTCTCATAGTTTTGTCCGAAAGAATTCTAAAGCGATTTGTGGCCGAAGGCATGACTACAACACAACTAATGATAGGCTTTTCTCCAAACAATTTTAAGTGAGTTTAAGTCTTAAAGATGCGGCACTTCTCGAGTGAACTACTACTCCATACAAATAATGCTCTCCTTTTTTGTGCGATTAAATTGTTTCCGTCTCAGTATTGCTCTTAAATTAATGGATTTTTTCTTAAAAAAGCGAATTATAGTTATATTAAATAAGATCTGAATCTAACGCCTGTTTTCCTCTCCACTCGTTTTCCTTATCAGTCATTAAATTATTTTTCGTTTCGTTTAGAAATTCAGTGAAAAAAATGAAAATATTTTATAGATTTTCCATCAGAAGAGACAAAAGACAAATGCGTTTATTTGAATACCGAGTGTTTATTTGAGTCTACATTCGGTTCAAAGTTATTATACGACAAATACTTTAAATATTTTGCGCCAAAAACAGAAGCGATAAAAAAAGACCGAAAGAAATACTAACGAAAAACGATAACGACGTCAAAGACAATGCCTTTTAAAGCCCTTAAAGGAATGCAATGAACGGATAAAAATTGAAAACCATTCATAACATATAACTTTTGAGAAGTGCTCCCAGTATTGAGTTTTTTCCTCAGAAAAGAATACTATTATTTGCAAAAAAAAGTCTTTCAATTTTTCTCTTCTTTTTTTTGTCAGAAAAACATTTTGGTTGTTATCGTTGAACCCAATTCTGGGCAAAAGATATTATGCAATCTTAAGAAGTGATCAGACAATCGGCGAGAGTCACAGAGACTGCCCTAACGTTGAAAATGATTAATGTTTAGACCAGATAGTAATCAACGATAAAATATCTTTTTTTATATGACTGATGTCTTTTCCCTTCAATTTCATAAACGTTTTGCTCAACTCTTTCGCTACTTATTTAAGACAAGGAGAGAGGGAGGGAGAGAGAGAGAGAGAGAGAGAGAGAGAGAGAGAAAGAATTAATGAGCAAATTCTTTGGTGATGTTAAGGGAGTTTTATTGGAGAACTCCTTAAAGTAATTGTAAGAATTTTTTCACTTTTTTAAAAAAAAAAGTTTATTTTGTTGCCATTAATGCCATAAAACAGAATATATTGTTTAGACATCCCTTCAGGCGCTAAAACGTTTAGTTGTAGTGAAAATAGTTTAGAAAATTAAATGCAATAAAATATTTTTTCTCAGAAACTGGTTATTAGTTTTTTTTAATTTAGGCGACGGTTTGTTTCACATGAATACCAAAGAAGACTATTAATTACAAGTCGTCTCCCGAATAGACCTGATATTAATTTATCAAAATTAATGGCATTTGTTAATGAATTTTATATAACAATTGGATATTATATATACAAATGACATATCATTTCTCAGTTGAAAATTGAAAAAAGAGGCGAAAAACTAAAAACATATTAAATCGATTTTCTTATTCTTATGGTCTTTCCTCCCGTAATATCTCATGAAAATGTTTGTGCGATATATCAAATATATTCCTTTGACATCAAAAACATTCTCAGATCAGACGCCCATATATTAGGCCGCAATATGAGCTCCGGCTTCACATTTATCTTATGCTTATAAGATTTTATGCGAAATTTTATATATTCAACGGAATAAAAATTTTTATTATTATCTTCTCTTCTCTTTATTTTTTCTCAAAGACCTCATTCACTATATATTGGAATAGATTAGGTCTGAAAACGAAACTTCTTGTTAACTTTTATTTCTTACGTCTTTTGTATTTGTATTTTTTCTATGCAATTCATAACTCAAGATATAACTCAAGTAATTCAATAATCAATAAATTTTTACTGCTTTTCAAATATAGAGAAAACTTAACTAAAAGTTTGAATTCTTGAGTCAATAAATGAAATGAAATTCTCTGAAGAATACGAATAATAAATAAATAGAAAAATTTTGTTTCAAATTCTTTACAGCTTTAGTTCAAAAAGCGTTAACAGTATTAACACTTTTGTTCGGTTTTTATCGAAATTAATAATTAAAACGTTTTATTCAAAAGTTTAAGTGAATTCTTGAGCCCAGACTTTGAACTAAACCATCCGTTTTCGAGGCTATTATTGTTAGGAAAGAAGAGAGGAGTGAAAGAAGAGAAAAGAATCTAATGTTTCGACGCCTGGAGAGAGTCCGGCGCCTAAAACTGTCAGCTTATGAAATGTTAAGACCGACCAAATATTTAATGCAATAGTCCGACCAGTTTTGCACTGTTTTGCACATTAAGCCATTTATTGGTCTATTCATTACAAACTGCTTTTTCCGAAACTCATGCTGTGTTCATAAGCACTGGCACAGCACAGGCACAGCACTTGCACAGGGCTTCCAAAGCCTTTTCGACAATACATAAGGTCTGATAGTTTTATATTCAAACAAATCAATGGCTTTTCAAAGCATTCAAACCATTGCTATAAATATAAAACAATGAAACGAAAGAAAACCTTCGATTTTATTGAACTCTCCTTTTGTTTCATTCAATTTTACAGCACTTCTGCAGTTAAGACCAGATTTTAGGCGAAGACTAAGTAAATGATATTATGAGAGAGAAGGAGAGGGAAGGAGAGGGATAGAGAATGAGTTATTCAAAGGAAATACATTAGAAATGGGTTTTGTTATGGATTGAAATGAGGGGAGAGTCAGAGGGACGATGGGGTGCCCCCACCTTCCTATCAGGAAAGAGGCGGAGATGAGAGCAGCAGTTGTGTAGTCATGCCTTGTAGTGCTCAGCACTGGATGTGATGCCAGTCCTAACGCGAAACTCACTTGAGTTGAGTCGAGTTCTCAATAAGTTGTTTGAAAGCTCTTCTTATTTCATGTGTTTTTGGTTTTCTCTGATATTTTTCAAAACTATTTATAAATAGAAATACAATTTTTATGAGTGGTTTGAAAAGACCAGTCCTTCCATCAGTCAGTATTGGAAAAGCAGTGATAAAGTGTTTTGTCATCATTTCAATGATGTGATGCTCTGATTGGATACAACTGTCGTTCACTTCACAACATATAAACACAATTTCTCACAAAATTTCTTCCTTTGGACTGAATTCTCATTTTTTGGTTTGGCATCAACTGAGGTATGAAACTATAAGTCCTCATAAGTCTTATAACACAACAAATATATATTAAATTTTGTATCTTTCGATCCCTTCTTTCGCTGAAATATCGATATTTTTCGCTCAAATTTCTTTACATTTAGTGATAAAACCCAAAAGATTTTCAAGACTTCAAAGTTTCATAAATCTTATCGAAAAATTTAGTTCACAATAGCATTGAAAAGCATTGAATAGTATTGAACACAGAATAGTATTGAATAGACCAGAATTACTTTGGAAACGCTATTTCCATTCCTCGATGTGAGACACTTGGTCTCTAACCGAATCATTTCTATAATGGATTTCCAGGTTATGTGTGGAATGGTATGAAATAGTATGGAATGCATTCTATGTGTCTATGAATCGAAAAAATTACAAATAATAGCCATTCGTTCGCTATTTGAACGTTAGATAGACTCAGAAAAAGTGTTAAATCACTGTCTCTCAGATACACATAACAGAGGAGAGAGAGAGAGAGAGAGAGAGAGAGAGAGAGAGAGAACGGGTAGACTATGGATACTATGGAACTAATGTCTGATAGTTTCGGATGAGTTAATTAGGGGAGAGAAGGGACTCAATTGTTCGTAAACTGCATATCGAACCCAAAGAGCATTATTTGAGAGTATGTTTGCAAAGACTGCCATTCATTGGACCCCATATTCAAAGTCAGTATATGATATGATCCACGTTATGGCACATTAAGCATCGCTACCCATCAACTCTATGTCGACATTACCGACCACTCTGTCGATGTGTTGATGCAGTTGTGTGTCATCCCTCTCTTTCTCTGTGCTTTGTCTCTGATGTATCTGTGGCTGTGCTAAAGAGCTAACAGTGATAATAGTGTTGATCAGTTGCCATCATATATGAGGCATGCATTGACTCGTTTGCCAATTGGATGCAAACACTGTTCACTACTTTTTATCGTTTGAAAACATCTCTTCTTTTCGCCCAAAAACTGTTTTGCTATCAATCATCAAAACGAAGGCATGTTTTTGATGTATTTTCTCTGTCGATCTAATGTCTGTTTATGTACTGAATAAGTGAGTGCCGTTGCGGTCCTTATTATTGATGATTTACATAATTGTCATACAAGAAGTCCTACCATACGATGCCATTCCTCTCATTTTCTTCTGATTCATGTCTATTGTCGTGAAGCATATCAGTGCAGTGCACACAACCCTTCGCACAGTCAGCCACTCATTGATCCTTATTATAGTATGTCTTGATTTATGCGACACTACTATAGCTTTTTTAGATAATGCATCGGTTCCTATGGGAAAGCCTTACAATGACAACAGAGTGAGGACAGAGTCACTCATATAATTGGCTTCTTTTTGATACATTATTTGCTTCACTCACTTATAACTTATTTATTTACAATATTTATAGCTATAACTCGAGTCTGATATGAGTGAACTCGATATCGAACTCTTATCTACTTAACAAAATTGTATGCCTTTCCTCATGTATTACCAAAAGTTGATATTTTAATGCATCGCTTCTATTGAAGTCCCGATTGTTTTATAAATAATTATTATTTGACTAAAATTGTTATTTCATGAGATATACGGAAAACAATACTTTTGATAGGATTTGAGCCCTCAGTAAAGTTTGTGAATATTTCACGACTCATCACAAGTCGTCTCTATTTGGTTTCAAATCATTTATATTTAATAATTTTCGTTACTATTGTCTCACAATATATTAGTAACTTTTCAGATGAGTCCCACTCTTGGGGTCACTCAATATATTTATGATAATACCGTTGAAAATAATGTATATCATGTGATATATACTACAGAGTCGTATCACTTCATAAATATATAAATATATGAAATATTTCATATATTTATGGAATAAAAGATTTCTCGCATTTATTATTAGACCATATATTTTGAAATTCAAGCGATTCTTAGGTTTGAAGAATTCTTTTGCGATATAACCCACACATCGATAATAGTTATTCTCTTTTATTGGCTTTACATATGAAAACCCGATCCCATCGCTCAGTGTATTGACTCATTTTATGTATAAAACAGTTGATAAGTTTGTGTTCACTTTCTTTATCTCTTTATTTTTTGTCGATTAGATTGTCTGATGTTATGTCACTCAAAAAGTTTTGTGTACTTTTCCTTTCATTTAATGTATGGCTTTCGACAAAAATTTGTTTTCCCTCAGAAATGTGTTTACACTGATTCGAGTACTTGTGTTGAGCACAACCTCAAAGAATTTTCTCATTTCTTATAAATACAATCTCTCGGAAAGAGGGGTTGAGTTCAGTATTTGAATGTTTTTCACGCCTTGACTGCAAAAAAGTATATTTACTTCAGAAAAACGTGTAATTCACTCAATTCTCAAATACTGAACCGATTTATTATATTAGTCTTCGGAGAGACTTACAGAGTCTGTGGCACTCCACTCCACTGCCAGATAACTACCAGAGCTCAAACAGAAAATAAAGTTCAAAACTTTTTTTTCACAACTCATATAACGCCCCAATGTTTGGATGTTTAACATTCAAATCGATAAGTGAGTCCATATGGGGAAGGGATGGTATGATTTGCACATACATGTGATATGTTAGCGATTCCAGCGCTGGTCTCCCGAATGTGTGTTTCGGAGTGCCATCAGTTTTATAGCAAAAGTCATTTATGTTCTGTCAATACACACATATAATCGCAAAACAGGACTCGTATAGAGATTGAGGCGATTCAGACGACTGGCAAAACACTGCAAAGCTTTGGCGAAAGTCCCGAACCGTAGGCTAAGGCAATGTGTGTGTGTCTGTCATATCGAGTCGGGTGAGCCATCAATCAATAGCAAGAGCTCTTCCCAACCGTTGGCTGCCATCCCCTCATACTTTTCCATTATTTATCGAACAACTGTTTCACTGCTTTTCCCTATTTTTTCGAAGTTTTCTCTGACTTTAAGACAAAATACGAGAACCAGAGATTGAACTTAAGGCAAATGTAGTGGAGAGGGCTTCACATTCTCTACACTCCTTCATAACTGACATCTGATCCCTTGCGCTCGTTTAGAACCTATTGCTATACATTACAGTACTGGTGCTCTTCGAGACTCTCTCTCTCTCTCTCTCTCTCTCTCTCTCTCTCTCTCTCCCCTAACCTTTGAGTTTATTCTTCGGATGAGTTCTTAAACTTTTAGCATTTGAAGCGTTCAAAGCGATTGAAATTATTTTTTATTTTTTTTGGCGAAAGTCTGTCAGACTATAAGCGAAAAATTGTTCGCCAAATAATCCTTAGCTATCGATAAGCTTTAAACTCGTTTCTGAAATACTGAAAGTTTAGTTCATTTTATTATATAAGAGCCTCTATTTTATGACCTGTTATATCAAAAAGCTATTCTTCATAGAAGAGAAAACACTGTCTTTTATGTAGATTCAGATTTTAACCATTTATTTATTATTCTGAGCGGAAATCCCTCGTATAATAAGAATCCATCGAAAGGGAAAAAATTCTATACTTTTTATATTGGATTTTATTATATCTTTTTTTGGTTGAAAACCCCTTATTGTTATGTTTTTCACGATTATTGTATTAAATGAAAAAATTCTGACGAAAAAAGACTTTTTCAATGAAACAAAAGCCTATTTGTTATAAAACAAAGAATTAGTGCCAAAATATAAGTTAATTTATTTGTCCGGAGCCGTTGACTCTAACCTCTTCTCATTTTGTGTGTTTGAAAGCATCCATTCCTTAAATTTATTTCTAATTTGGATTTTTTTCACAACTTTTTGTTGACATTTATATCGTTTATAACTTTTTATTGTTATTGTTATTACTTTTGCCCAAAGCTTTGAATATCGATCGAAACCGAAGAAAAATCTCTGAATTTTTTTACAGTAATATATTTTTTTTGGTTTTGAACAGAAAATAAAAGTTTAAATTCAACTCTTGAGAGCTGTTTATTAGAATTCATTTAAGGCTTTAAACGATTCCCTCCCGAATGGAGTCCCGATATTGTAGTCAAAGGAAAAGAGTGTTTAAACTAAGAGTGAGTTTACACGAAGTCAACGATTTTTTTCAAGAAGTATTTCAAATGTTAAGAACCATTCGTTTTATTCATTTGGTTAATGAGTTTAGTTAATGGGTTTCTCAAAACTAATTTATATCAAATATACGTTAAATTAATAGTATTTGTGTTGTGTTTACGTTATGTTAAAAGTGCACTGAAATAGAAGTGTAGAGCACTGGTAGGCAACAAATTAAACTACTTGTAAACTCATAAACAACTGGCAAAACCATTGCTCACTATTTGACAGTCAACTAATTCTAGTCTATGTGTTAGGCATTGACTAAAATTGATACCTCACTTGTGCTCTGCTTTTCAACTAATTTCCCAAAAGACGGCCAACGGTTGGATTGAAGCACAGTCTCCAACACTTGAAAGCAGTTCTTAATTTAGAGAAATCCCGGCTGACATTAATCGAATTTCTTGGTACTGTCAGAGCACAGGCTGAGACCCACCAGTGCTATATCTGCCACTCGTCTAATGCATTATTATTAGCGTAATTCAGAGCCTTTTATATAAACGAAAAATAGTCTATAATTAAATGCATTTTCACTAATATTCTAAACGTTATAACATTTTTACTATTCTTTCATTGAATTGACTGAAGAATAATCAAAGAGAGGAACAGAAAACCAGAATTAATTCCAGACTTCTTTTCATAGATAATATCGATCACAAAAGAGAGGAGTAGTACCGACAGAAATGCTATTATATTTTGTTGGGATGAGATGTGATGTGCTCGAGCCTAATGCCAGAGCCTACTAATCTCCATTCAATCCTTAGCCCCGAAGGTCTCTCAATTTGATCGGAAAGGTCTGAAAACAGTGGGAAAAAGTTAATTACCTAACCGTCGATCATAAATGTGGTGTCAGGTCTGACACTTTAATTTAATAGCTATTCCTCTCTATTCAACTCCCAGTCCAGTGCTATTGACGCCAGTCTTCTGATTGAATATTTCAAATGTTTTTTAGTATGAAAAACGTTTTCTTTGTGTTTTGTTATCTGTTTTTACACAACATTTGAGTCCATCATATCTTTTATGTTTCATATGAAATGAAATTTCGTTTCGATTGCGAGGATTATAAATACTTAAGACTTGAATCCAATAGAAAACAGTTGTAAACTGTATTTGACAGACATCTCAGCACTCATTCAGTTTGAAATTTTTGTTTAGATAAGAAACTTGACTTCAGTCGCATTCCGATCGAGTTTTTACTTAATTTAATGTTATGTTCAGTCATATCAAAGACGTCAACAAAATTGAATTGAATTTGTTTTTGACTTTTCTTCTTATTGTCTTCAGTCGATCCCTTCTGTCGAGTAATTTACAGATAAATTATTTTTTGACATTTGATACTAAAAACTGATAATCGAATGAATGATATGTTTTTTCTTTACTTTGGATGAAGTGTTTCCACCGTTTTCTTCAAATTTAATGAAATATCTGTTCAGTGGTTCTATTGAAGCGAATAAATGATAAAAACATTTAATCCACTTAAAAGCTAAGAACAAAAACAGCGTAAGAGTGAAGAAAATTTCAAAAAATTTCGTTCAACATATGATTTGGGAGGACTTTCATCAAGAAAAGTGTAGTTCACTTTTGCAGACGGGTTATTATTTTTGCTGAAACAAATTGAGGCTAAATGATCATGATCAAAACAAGTCAGAACAAAATTATGAAAACTAAAAATTAATCAAAATTACTTTCGCTGCTCTGGGCATTATTTTGATGATATATCCATGGTTAAAATTACTGGTCATTTCATTTTTGATTATCTCACTTTTGATTATTGGAGCTTAAAATAAATTAGACAATTAAAAGTGCATTACTCATTTTACTCTATTTTAATTCATTATCCGTTTAATAATTTAATTAAAATATTCATTCATTTTCTCTTTTCCTCTAATAATAGGGTTTCAGTGAAAGAGTCGGTAATTTATTTGATTATTAAATTTTGAGACCATTTTAGAGACGAGTCTGAAAAGCGATATAAATCTAAAATATATTCAAATTGAATGCATTTCGTGATTAGAAGTAGTCTTTAGACTCGAATTTTATGCCGAAATGAATAATCAATTTCCTAAACAAACATCAATTCGTCTGTAATTTGTGTTAAGCCATAAAAGTGTAGATTTAGTGAAAATCTATTTATTATTTTGAGAGTCGAAGTGACAGATATATAAACAGACAATAAATACAATATTAGTAGTTATTAGAGAAACAGTTATTAGAGTTTATGTATTATATCATAGATTATGTGATATTAACACAAATGATGATAGTCTGCAATTTTTTGACACAAATTAATAAATTATCTCATTTTGTATGTCGGGATGGGTTCAGATATTTTCAGTTAATTATAGTTAATCTGAATAGTCATAGAGTATTAGGGGTTCGTTAACTCAGGAATTAACGACAACTCAAAGCCAAAGACCATATGAATTGAGGAAAAGCTAATAATTCTCTTATATTTTGGTCGATTGCGACCAAAAAAGAGGTTTAATTCTGGAGATTATATGTATGTTATGTAATGTCTGACAAACGACACATAAAACGCTTATCGCATCGGAATTGTTGGTCCGCTTCTTCGGTATTCAGATAACAACTTATCATTACATAAATGACACCATTTTTATGTCATATTAAGAAATGGAATCTAATCTGAGAACAGGCTTTGGTCTACAGCAGAGATCAGAGACTAAAAACATATAGTTTTGATTTTTTTTCCTCTTTTTATATAACATTAATTCAATAGTTTTTTGTCTTTCTTCTGCTGTCGTCTTAATAGCCGTTATATATGACTCTATTTTAACGTTTTTATAGTAAAAGATTTGTCTATTTGTCTGACTTTTGACTTTATTTCTCTTTTGTTTCTTAGTCTAAAAACTTCACTAAAACCCTACTTTTCTGGCCTTAAGTTAAGTTTGAAATGAATTAAAATTTTTGGAAAGATTTTCGGGACAATAGATATAACAGAAAATTGACTTAAACTTTGTTTTTTGATTCCAACGAAAAGTTGAAAATAATTGGATTTTTGTTATCAAAGAGCGAGCAGTTGTGCAGTTGTGCTGTTCTCTGCTCTTCTCAATGAAAAAAGTATTAGTGATCCGAAAAATCGAGAAATAAACAGTTTCTCAAAAATATCTGTCATATGAAGTCATATGAAGTGTTTTTTAGTGATATTCTGTATTTCAAAGTAAATCTCAATACATATAATAGTCTATATGTCGGTATATATAGACCTCAACTCTTATTGAAATACATTTTAAAAGAGAGTAAAATATTTATCAATATTTGTATTGAAAGCAATGTTTGGCTAAAAAATTCCATTAATATTAAATCGAAGGAAAAATGTCTTAAATTTTTGAAATCTAAAGAGTTTGAAGAGTTTGAAGTCAAACGAGTCTTTTCTTAAGACTTTTGATAGCAATCTAACAATGAATGCAATGAAAACTCATTTATTTATTCACTTAAAATGTTTAACTAAAATGAAAAAAGTATTCCAAGTCTTGAACTGAAGTCTTCTTCTGTCAACTGTTTGGTTGAAGTGATCTCTGATTTTCTGAATTTACGATTCAATAAATTGTTTGAAAGAATTCTTGTTTTTTGCCATTCCTTCTGAACTAGAGATCAATTGAGGCGTACATAAGAGCCGTCGCTGTCGACAATCTGAGCGACAAATCTCTTCAGAGTTTTAATTATATTTGTTTAATACTCTGGCGTTCACTCGATTCTGTGTCAACGCCTATAAGATATGGTCAGAATTGAGTGTATTTTGTGATAAATAAATATAAGAATTGAATTTTTGTTAATAAATTTTAGTTAAACTAATTTATTTTGATTCTCTTACTCTCCTTTCCTGGCCTTAATCGACAGCAATACCTAAACTGGTGTGCAGTTGATGTGATATCCAGTGCTGTCTTGAGTCACATTTAGTTGAATTTCTAAATTGAATCCAAGACTCAACCCTAGGGTTCGATTCCTTTCAATTAACAGAATATAAGTATTGGAAATGATAGTTGAGTTCAGATACTTTACTGCCATCACTTCAATGGCATCACATACTCTCAGTTCAACTCCTGTTTGGGGCCGAACTCCTCTCAATGGACTAATTTATTGCTATATATCTCGAGAGGTCTGACATAACAGACCGGCCGTTGTTTTCACATCAAATGTCTTTTCAATAAAAACAACAAAAACTTCTGCGAAAAGAATCGAAATCCTTATAAAAGAGATTTTGAGACAATCAATAGACAGATCCAAAGATGTCTTTTCCTAAAACCCAAACACTAATAATAAAAGCCAACAAAACTGTCAAAACGAATGAATTCAAAATGAATTCATATTTTTTGCTTATATTTAATGTCAAAAAAAGTTTTGTCTGTTTTTATTCTGTTCTCTCGTTTTCCTGAATAACTTGAATTCTGTGTCAGTTATCCTAAAATAAATATATTCAGTGTTTTTATCTGAGAATAACAGTAAACCCAAACGAAATGCCAAACCTTTTCAACCGTTTTATTGATTGATTATATATTTTAATGACTCACAGATGCGATACGAAGATTACTGTCAGCCGTTCCTCTGGTCTGCAAACCAAAAACGATGAAAGTTTACAATTTAAATAAGTTAAGGATCGTCTTCTTCGGCACTCTCCTCTCCATCTCATTGATAACACTGACGTTTATACAAATAAGTCTGAAAAATGCGGACACAGAGGAGGACAGTCAGATCCGAACCAAATTTATTAAAGTCCCGTCAGCTCTGTCTCTGTTGTGGACCAAATCTAATGTCTTGAGATCTGATTACGGGGACTATAATCGCAATGAAATGATTGGTGAGAATGAGTTGAGTCAATACGAAGACTACGATCAGTACTATGAAGACGACGGACCTATAAATGAGATCTTTAAAGACGGAGACTTTGATTTCGTGAACAACTCTTCGACTCCTCCCCAAAGGTTTGAGTCTCCCATAAAAGTGAAGACAAACAGAAATCCCGTACCAAAGAAAGTGATAACAGAAGACCTGATATATTGGTCCCAATGGATGGAAAAATTATTTCCAAGAGGACTGACAGACAGCAATGTCTGGCACTTCCTTAAGAGAGTCAAAGTAACGAAAGCAATGAAAGTCGAGGCCCCGACTTGGAACAAATGTGGTCGGGCCAAGAACCAATTTGTTGTGTTCGAAGATGGGACACAAGTCTGCGCCCGCTATAGACATCCGCACCAATACTTAGTTTTGGGCGAAATTATGTCTTTTTATTTGTCGCGACTGTTGGGCATAACTAACGTACCGACAGTAGCTCTGGTCAACACTAGTGATCAAATTTGGTCTAACGTTTGGAACGACAGTCTGTCCAAAGAGTGGAGACTCAACACAAGTGTAGCTCTAATTGAGTGGATCGACGACTTAAGAAGGGATCGTATGCCTAGTCTTGTATTGGATTCACTCATTACTAACACAACTCTTCGCTCTAATGATTTACGTCTGAAAAACCTGACGTCCATTGAATTGATAGAACTGATGCAGTGGACCGACCTCTTGATATTCGACTACTTGACTGGCAATTATGACCGGGTGGCAAGTATGCAAGATGCAGCTCTCAAACAGAACAACACCACTATTTTGAACGTAATTATCAGACTTTGCTTTAGTTTTGTACCATTTGTTTGAGATTTCTATAACTTTTTGATTTATTGCGGATTTATTTCAACACTTTTATGTGTTATTCGTTAAAATGATCGATACTTTGGATACTTTTCTCTGAACTCTGATACTAAACATTTTATCCAATATTTCATTCGTTAATATATTTGTCTCGAAATATAGGAAACGATCCATAATTTGGTGAAGTCTTCGCGAAGTCATTCTATTTGGATGATTGACAACGAAAGCGGTTTTCTCGACGGCTATTGGCTTATGTATAGCCGACAAAACGGAAACGAATCCCAATTCTTCCAAGACTTCCACAACTCTATGCTCACCACTAATTGTATATTCAGACGAACGACTGTCGACCACTTGAGACAATTGTCAACTCATCCGAACCCAAACAAACTGCTAATTGATTTTGTCTCAGAATACGAGCCGTCGTTTAAACGCCAATTATTTCAGATAAAACCCGATTATGTCAAACATTTTACACAACATTTTCAGCAACGAATAGATCGGGTCCTCAAACACTTCGATAGCTGTAAAGTCATTAATAATTAGTTAACAAAACTATTCAAATAATTATTCATTTCATTAAAAGTTTTTAAATGTGTATAAAAAGTCTTTAAAATTGAATTATTATTCAGTTTATTGATTATTGCATTAATTTTTGTATTTATTATTGTTTTTCTATTTAATCAATAGAAGAGTTGTACAGAATTTTCGTTGAATTATCAGATTTTTTATGTAAAATAATTTTAATATAAATTAAATAAATTGATTGAAAAACAAAAGAGTTTTTGACATCAAATGGAAAATCGATTGGAACTGAAATCAAATAAGTCTTAACTTAGAAATAATTATTGAATTAAATTAGAGCCGAAAACAACTGAATTCTTAAGTATTGTTACAATTCATTAATAAATCATTAGAAGCGTATCCTTAAAAGACTTTCAATTGAATTCTGAGCCCAACATTTGATGCTATAGACTCTATAGCATAGACTGTTACAGTAGGCCAAAGGACTGGCCTTTAATTGATTCGTTCATTATTTTAATGGTTTGTCCACTACTTTACAGTAATGTCTGTTTGAGTTGGGATCGAATGGCAGGCAATCAGTGAGACATTTAATGCCAACCACTTCTGATGTCCGCATCATTTTGAGGCCAGACATGAAAAATCTGAGGGCTTTTGCTTTGACGTCAAAATTAAGGCTCCATTAGTTGGAAATACTCCCAAAAAGACAAAAAGTTTAAATCATTTCATTTCTTATTATTTTGTCGTTTGGATCAAAACCATAAAAAATATAGAAATAGTCATAAATTTTCATCGAATCGATTAACTTGTTATGAGAATTGATATCAAAAAACAAATACATTTAATAAAATGATTGTACAGAAAGTGAACGAAAATATTTCTTAATTAGTATTTAAAGCAGAAATAGTTTTACAAAAATCTAATAATAATATAAAATGAATGAAATTTTTTTTCCTTAATTAAGAAAAATGAGTTAATAAAAGAGAAAAACAATTTAATTAAAGCAAAGATCAGTTGACAATAAGCTATAAAACCATTCGTATAATCGTATCATTAATTCAAATGACAATTCAATTATTAATTCATTCGTTTTTACTCTTTATTTATAGTATTCAATAATAAATGAACAGAAATTGCATTAAAACTAATCTTTTTGTTAGAAATCGTTTCTCAATTAAAAGAGAGTAAAGCAAAAGAAAAAGTCAAACAAAAATCGATTGAATTGTCTGAACATCTAATGTCTGATCAAATAATTATTTAAAAATTATTGTTAATTGAAATGAATTGTGAATTCATTGGCAAAATTCAAAATGACTTCAAATGTAATTAAAAATAATGAGAAAATTGAGTTTAAATTAGAGAAGACTTAAGAATAGCCAAAAAATATCACAATTTACGGACAAATCATTTGTGGGGAACAACTCAAACGCTTTATCCTTTCGGAAAACTTTTCTTTGGGTTTGGGTTTCGGAGGGACTTCTTTTGATTCGTTTATTGATTTCGATTCGATATTCGGTTGAAATCGAATTAAAGTGACTTTCGATGACTTCATTTGACACAAAAGATTTTTAAACATATTTCTCAAATGGAAATAATCGGGTCTTTCGTCGAATTCCAGTTGAGAACAATAATTCATATATCTCTCGAACTGAACGGGAAGTCCGTCACAAAGTTCTTGTAGAGAACAGTTGTACTTCTTTTTGCCAACGACTGAGAGATAGTCGAGACGACAGTCAAAATCTCTTGACCTGATTCCAGACCACGGAAGCGATCCTTTGGCCAAATATATCAAAGAATAACCGACGGATATCAAGTCGTCTCTTCGGGACTGTTCCACCCCTTTGTGGACATTGACTGATAGGAACTGAACGTTTCCGACCGAATACCGCGGACTTCGGACTCGATATGGAATGTGAGGTACGGATGGACTCGAAAAGAGTTTCCCTAAATTGAAATCAATTAAATAGAGAGAAGAGCTGTCATTACTGTCGACCACAAAGTTTTCGGGTTTAATGTCTCTGTGGAGGATATTACGGACGTGACAATTGGCAACTCTTGAGATCATTTGGTCCGCATATCGGACAACAGTTTCCAAATGCCATTCATTTTGTTTCAATTTTTGTCTCCAAAACTCGAATAAGTTTTGTCCCAAAGGTTTCATTAGAAGGTATCGGAAGTGACTGTCAGTCAAGAAGTCGACCACAAATTTGAAGCATTCGGTGGTCGACAGCCTCTTAAGTAACTGCCATTCGGTCTCAAGTCTATTGACTTGATTTTCATCGATTATCTCAACTTTAAGGATAAGCTCTTCTCCTGAATGGCGATTATCTTTGCAGACAAACACTTCCTTATAGTGTTTCAATTGATTCAATACTTGATATCGTCCTCCGATCAAAACTCCAGACTTTTGTAAACAAATTTTAATTGAAATCAATTTTAAGATCAAATTAATACAAACCTCAAGAATTGGCGCCATTTGTTTGAATGACAAAATCAATCACAAAATTATAGTCAAATCATTTGAAGACTAATTCAATTCATACATTGAATTGAAAATTGACTGAAAAACTGATAATTAATTCAATTGTTTTGACGTTTAGTCGACTAATAATTCATTGAAATCAATAAAAACGTGTCTTTTATTGACTTCTTATGAAAACAACGAGCCGTCAGTCAGTCGTCACTCATTTGGTTTCGAGTGAACTCTTTTGGCGTTTATCGCAAACAAAAGTTTTTTGGCAAAACTTTTATTTAAATTAAAAATATTTTATTTAACTCTAGTTTTGTATAAAAAAAACTTTACATCAATTTATTTAAAATTTTAATAAAAATATTTCAAAACTAATAAACTTTTAAATCAATTAAATTAATAAACGATAAGTAAAATGATGTCTAATTGTGAAGCAAATGAGTGCCGTCGACGTGAATCGAGACAATGTGTTGGCCCGGAATCATAGCCAGTCCCAGAAGTCGGGGCTCTTCTATGATTCCGTCTTCTAATGGACACAAAAAAAGGAAATCATAACAATTAATGACAAACAAAGAGTTCATTTGAAATACCATTAGGTTTGAGATATTCAACACAAGAGCCCAGAATGACATTCCTGTCCCTATCTGTGCAGAGGAATATCCCGACTAAAGTCCTTCCGTCACTCATTAGAATCTTCATATTTTTGTTGAGCCAACTCTCGAGCTTCAGTCTGAGCGCTGACTTCACTTCCTTTGCCTTCAGATCAAAAATAAACAAAAAGTTATGTAAGAAATGAGTCCTTTCCATAAGTCTTACACATTATTTGTAAATTTTGACTCAAAGCCTGGGCTAAGGACTGGGGGTTAGGTTTAGGAGAAATAAACCAAACATTGAGTGACGATTGACGCAGAGCTGCACCGGTAGTGCTCCCAATGGCCACATATTTTATATCTAATTTATGTCCGATTTTCTCATTTTTAATGATATATTCCGACAAAAAAGGATTAAATGATTGGAAACCCGAAGGACTGAAAAATATTAAAATAAGTTTCAAAACATTTTCGCTGTTTTCTAAGCAATCGTTTAAACGATTTTTCAAATCAATGACTTTTTTGTCCAAATCTTTGTTAGGAATCGTTTGATAGACAACTATCTCATTGACAGCGATTCCAGAGTTTGTTAGCGTTTGTGGCAAATAATCACTTCTGGATTGACTGCACGGATATAGCACTGGTTTGGCAGACAATTGCTGTTTGTATTGAGTTATCATAAGTTTTGCCAAATTGTCTGAATTCCCGCATTGGCTGCCAATTGCTTCCCACCCGAGAGTTGCTCTCAAATACTCGTAAGACTTGATTCCGACCACAAAAACTAATTTATTAGATTTGAGCCACAAATCAATTATTTGTGATCTTTTGTCACAATTTAGAGTCAATCGCAAGGCATCGACACATCTCTTACTCGTGAGGCAAATGGCAGACCAATTGTCGACAGCGAGTAAAGCATCAGACAATTGTTGTCGATTAATATAATCAAATTGAATGATCGGACACATTTCAATAAATTCAATCGTCTTTTCAGTGCATTTCGATTGTATTTCTTGTATATAATCTTCATTTGATTCGTTGCTATTCAAGAGGACAACCATTGAATCAATTAAAGACTTTTGTCTAACCTTTTCATCGCTTTTTGTTTTTATATTTGAAGACAATTGTGAGACCGGATCCATGGCTGAGGACTTCAATTAAAGTGACTTCAAATAAATAAATGACTTCTAATTGAAGATTATCTCAAAAATATTTCATTTATTCACCACTTCTTCGTCTGATGACAACATTGAGAGTTGACATCATTTACCGTAAATAACGTCAATTTGTTTCTGTTTTTATTGATTCAAATGTAATACAATTGGGACCAAAATATCATCAATTGGTTTGACGTTAGTTATGCTCTCTCTTTGGATTAGCCTCTGATCAATTGAATTGACCAAAGTTCAAGGTTCATTTGTTTGTTGCCTCATTAATGATCAAGATTCTTGATTCAAGAATAAACAGCTTTTTTAATAGTCTGATAGACATTGAATTTAATTTGTTTTTGACTTAAAGTAAACAGTGATTCAAAAATGAGCCAAACCTTGAGACAGGTCTTCGTCTGGAATTTATTCGGTGTCTCACCAAAAGTCTCACCAATTATTATAATCTCACCTTGATACTCTATGATACTCTATGATACTCTATGATACTCTATGATACATGTATCAAATTCAAATTATTAGACATAATAATTAGTCTATTAATTGATTTATATCTTTTTCTGTTTTTCAATATATGTATCAAGGTACAATTCTATACAAAAATTGAATTGCACTAAACATTGTACTCAAAATAACCAGGGGTTAACTAAATCAATATATTATTATTGATTTGTTGGCAATTAATTGAATTATCTTTTCTTTTCAAACTTGTGTTCAATTTGTTGTCTAAAAAAGACAAACATTGAAACAATTTTTACAATTGAAGTGTCGATTAAATTCTGTTATAAAAAATTATAATAGAAGTCAATCTATAAGTTGTAAGTTCGCCGAAATATGAAATGACCAATCTTATTAATAACCTTGATTATGATACATTTTATGCTAAATGAAAACAAGAGTAAATATAAAGAATGAAATATAAGTAAATTGTTTCATCACTTTTACAAAATATGTTATTCAATGAAATGATGCAAAAGTTTTCGAAGATTTCAATACTATCACTAAATTTAGGTATAAAAACACAGAGAAAGACACAAAAGTTTGTACTCATTCTCGAGTCTATTGTCGATAAAAAAATAATTCGCAATAAATAAAAAGTCTATTAATCATTGGATTTGAATTAAACCAAATATCACTTCGTGTCTCAGATTTTAAATAATTGAAAACAATTTATTCGATTGTTTTTTAGCTCAAGAATTGACGTCAATTAAGAAATTATTTCTTATAATTTAATATTAATTGTGATTTATATTATTGAGTAAATGGATAACCCATTAGAAGATCAAAAGATAAAACAACAGGAATTGAGTCATAACTCGTCTACGTTTTGGTCTAACATCCGCTTTGATAGACGTCTTTGGGATAACGAAAAAGTTATTGACAATCAAAACAAATATCTCTCAAATGATTTCAAAGATTTTAAAGATTGTTTGACAAACAAATGGCAATCAATTGAAGTAAGTCTCAAAACTCTTTGGAACCGCAAAGAAAATGTTGACCGAAATGGTCTCGAATCCAATCCATTGGTCAAAAGCTGTTCACCGGACACAAAGTTGAAGGCTATGTCGAGTTCAACGATACTTTCTCTTCGCATATGAATTATTGTATAACTTTTTGAATAAATGTTTTGATAAAAACTTAAATTTATTTCAGAAAATTCAAAGAAATGTAAAAAAATTCATTGAAATTATTCTGAATAACAATTTTTTGAATACATTTTAATAAAAGTGAAATTCAATTGAATTTGATTTTAATTTCAATCATTTGTTTAAAATTATGTAATCAATAAAAAAATTTGGCTATAGTTAAGTCAATTCATTAGGAATTCAAATCTATTTTGAGTTTATAATCATTTATTGAGAAAGTCTTGAACCAAACGATTGAAATCAGAGGCCTTTTCCTGATGGCAAGTATGCGGTGCTTTGGGGAATATCACGAGTCGGGCGCCCGATATGTTCTTCTTAAGGTGAAGTGCGTGCGGTTCCATTGGAGTCACGATATCGTTCTCCCCGTGAAGTATAAAAGTCGGACATTTAATATCTTTTAGTAAATGAGTGGCAAAGTCTTCGAGTTTATTGTTCTCATCGACCCAACGGCCCCAAACCATCTGCAGGTCCTCCCCATAGATGGGCTCAAATATATTTCTTCGTTCATTACTCCAACCGGTGACGTCTCGACAAAGGGTTAGAGTTTTCTTTTCTTTGGGTCCAACGAAACTACAGGTCCCCCAAACAACAAGCTTTCGGATGACATCCGGATATCTCGCGGCCAAAACCATAGCAGTTCTTCCGCTGTCACTGAATCCCAAAATACTGTACTTATCGTAACCCAAATTCTTCATGAATTTAACGATAAGATCAGAGTCTCTGACATAACAGTTATGGTAATTGCGTTCCGGGGGTCGACTGCGGCCAAAGCCGGGCGGATCCCATGACACCAAAGTGAACTTGGACTTATCCAAACTTTTAAACTGATGGCTGAACTCTATCTGAACCGTTCCTAAGGAATAATTTGATGATTAATTGAATGACTTTAATCTCAAATAGCCTTCAATTCAATGAAATATATAATTAATTCATAGAAAAAAGGTATAAAAATGTGAATTATTTGTCAAACGTTGAGACATACCGAGAACACCGGGCAATAAGAGGACAACATGTTCTCCCTCTCCAGCTCTTTCATAATAGATTGAATAGTCATCAAGCTCCATTCTTCCACTTTCAACTTCTATATCAGACATTTTCTAAACAAATCAAAGCAATAGACAATTATTTTCAATTGACGTCAACAAAATTGATTCGACATTTTGATAAAAAAAAATTAATGAAATATTTTACAAACATTTTCTCCGAAAAGTTTTTTGACCACAGATTTTAAAAAAGTTATGAATTATTTTGAGACAGAATTTAATCTAATTTATTATTAAATCGATAACTATTTTACGCAATAATAGTGTAGAGAAAGTGAGACTCAATTCACTAAAGTTTTTCTCAATTGAAAATGTATTTCGACATAAAAACACTGGCGATAGTATTATTGGGTCAGACCAGGGCTCGACATCTCTGCCACGAATCACTTTCGAGACACAAATCTATAGAAAAATTTTATTTTTTACCGAATTTTCCTTTAAAATGAGATTTACGTTCAAAAGTCAGTTAAAGCACTTATGAATCGCCGAAAGCGAAAATGTATGGGTATTTCGGAATAGTTTTCTCTATTGAAAACTTGATGAGGACTGGTTTCACATGATTTGCATCCAATCTATACTATACTGTGCCTCGACTTCAATTAAGGGCACTGCCATTCCATCGAGTGTTGCCAAGCTGTAAAACCTCAATATTTTCAAACAGAGGTACTATTAACTTATTGGTATGCCCTCAGCAGTACTTCAACATTGAATCATTACTTTATGGGAGACCTGTTCTGAAGAGATTTAAAATACAAAAAATCGGCAAAGACTCGCCTCTCTCTCTCTCTCTCTCTCTCTCTCACGTATTAAAAATGAAATTATATTCAAATTACTTTCAATTCATTTAAACTTTTATTCAACAGATTATACACTAATTATAATTGCATTTAATTTCAACCCTGTATTTGGTTTTTGTTTGTTTTTATTTATTCACAGAAATTGTAATCAAGTTAATTGATTTCGCAAATATCCAATCAAATAGATAACAATTCATTAAAACGGGATTTCCATCGATGGCTGTCGTAATAGTTTAGAATCACCTGAAGGGTGAAGACATACATCAAAGTTATGAAACAAATGGTTGAGTGCGAGTGCAGTAAAAACAACTCAATCCGTGAAAAAATTATTTTATTATAAAATTTACGTCAAATGCAATCAAAATACAGAACATTGAGAAGAGGGACACAAAAGTGAAAAAAATATCTAACTTATCATAAGACTAGAAAACTAAGAGGAAGAGACGGGTACTTTAATTTAAAGAGTTGTAGGAATACTGGCACTCAACACAACAAAAGATTATGTCATTTTGGGATTTCGACACAAAAACGGTGTAATTATCGATAAAAAGGAAATTTTTAAATAATTATAATATAATAAACGGCAAAAATGCCAAACAGTGTACATATATAATGAATCGGTGTTATTAACTTGATCAGTTATTTTTCGACAACTCTATCTGGCTAATTCGAAATTCAGATGTTAAATCCATTTGATATCCCCATAAATTAAAAATAATCTTGATAAAAATAGATATAAATTGCAACTCAATTATTGTAATTACACACAATTTTTAAATCATTAAATAAAAAGCAAGAATTGTTCAATTAGGCTAGGTAAATTTATTCCTAATCTAAACATTTCTATAAAACTATATAAAAAAAATTTAAAATAAGAATTAATGTATAGTTTTACAAAAATATACATTAAATTAATGATATTTTGATTAGAAATAAATTATCTAATATAATATAATAGAGAGACACATGCTAGATTAGATATAAATAAATTTTCAAAAAATCAAAATATTAGTTAATAATTGAATTGTTTTGACTGAATTCATAGACTCTTGCAAATGAGGTATTGTGTCGGCAATGAATTTATCTTTTGCATTGAATTTTTGAAGCAGTCAATAGAGAAATCGAGAAATAACCATGCTCAACAAAGCTAACATACACCTTAAATAGTTTACAGAATCAACTTTTGTTTTACTTCTGTAGGGACCACCTAGCAAACAAGTTGATAACTCAATTAGATTTGGTCTTTGCATGCGTTTGATGTGAATTTGAAATGTTTTCTCATATTATTGTGTTTTCAACTAATTATTTATAAAAAAAATTATAATAATATTAATAATAATAATAATAATAATAATAATATAGAAGAGAAATGACAGAAAATTTTAGGACAGAAAATGTATTCTCACTCTTAGTGTGACTTAAAAAATAATTTTTAAAATAATTTTCCTCTTTTTTCGCTAAAAACAAAAAGGTTTTACTGATCTGAAGACAATTTAATTACTTATAGTTTTTTTTCTGTTGATTACTATCTGTTAATTGAAAGCATAGATATGTCGAGTGGCGAACAGTTCGTCCAAAATAGACTCGTCGGCCATCGATGAGATGTCCCCTAATTCACAGTCATCTCTGGTAACTTTTGCCAAGATCCTTCGCATGATTTTGCCGGACCTGGTTTTTGGTAGACCACTAACCGGGTGTATGACCTCTGGAGCCGCCAGCGCTCCGATCTTATCGCGTGCTTTGAATAGGCGTTAGATTTTTGTTAATATTTATGATTAAAAATTAAGAATTGATTTAAATATTAAGAGCAGACAAAGACAGACACAAACAGACAGTTACCTCTCTTTTTGATGTCTCGCTCTAATTCTTTGCTAAATTCAAAACCGTTTTTAAGGACAATAAAACAGTAAAGACATTCCCCTTTGATTGGATGGGGTGTCGATACTGCGGCCGCTTCGGCGATAGCCCTGTGACCCACTATAGCCGACTCGACCTCCGCTGTCGAGAGGAGATGTCCCGAAACGTTCAGCATATCATCACTTCTGCCGGTAATCCAATAATATCCGTCTTTGTCTCGTCTGACACCTGAGATGGGAAGCAATTGTTGAGAACAATAGTAATGAAGACTATTGTTGTCAGATGTCATACCATCTCCAGTACAGAAATATCCCCTAAACTTATGAAAGTATGTCATCTCAAAGCGTTCGTGATTTCCGTCGACAGTCCGGGCAATTGAAGGCCAGGGCCTCTTGAAGACTAACTGTCCGACTGCCGGTCCCTCCAATTCCTTTCCTTCATTGTTGACGATCGCGGGAACGACACCGAAGAATGGAAAGGTTGCCGAACCGGGTTTCATAGGCGTACATCCGGGCAGTGGGGTTATCATCGGAGCGGCCTATCGTTTCATTCAAATTAATTAAATTCTTGTCTTTCATCAGACATTCAATTGATTACAGTTTCCGTTTGCCAGAAGGTATCGACTATCGGACACTTGCCATTCCCGACGACATTCATATACCAAAACCAGGCCTCGGGGTTAATGGGCTCTCCAGCCGTTCCCAAAAGTTTGAGTGAAGTCCTTTTATATTTCTTGACGTATTCGTCGCCAAATTTCATTAGCGATCGAATAGCTGTCGGCGCCGTATAGAAGATGTTAACGTTCAGGTCGTCCACTATTTCCCAGAGTCGGCCAGGATTTGGATAAAAGGGTGTGCCTTCGAATAGTACTATTGTCGTGCCGTTTGCCAGAGAACCGTAAACATTGACCGTATGTCCTGTAATCCATCCCAAGTCTGCCGTACAGAAGAACACGTCTTCGTCGGTATAGTTGAAGACATATTTGAAAGTGGTGGCCGCGTATATCATATAACCACCGGTTGTATGAACCACTCCTTTGGGTTTCCCTGTACTTCCACTGAAGTCCAAAAAAATAATTGGATAAACAACTAAAATTAACAATTGCCTTGCTTCATTTTAATTTATAATGGAATCAATTCATTGAAAATATTCAAAAATTGTGAATTCAAGCGGTAATTGTTTCGAAACTTCGAATAAAATAAAAGAAAAAAATTTTAAACACATTTCAAAAAAATGAGAGAAGTTATGATAACTTAAAGCAAAACAATTTCTAAATAACTAAAAGTTTTCCTTTTTATGGCTTCTGTTCCCAAACAGAAAGTGAGGAAAACTTTTACTTAAATTCTTTTGTCATTTATTTTCTTATCGGGAAATAAAAAAAATATATAAAAAAAATTATTTGAAATAAAAATTCATCTCTTTTTTCATAAATATCTGTTAAATAATTAGTGAATTCATATATAAATTAAATACTTTTAACGAAATGTTTAGAAATATTTGTTTAACTAAACTAAAGATCTTAACTAAAAGAGCGAAACAAGTGATAGCGTTATAACATGAATATTAATGATTAAAAAAATAAGAGAACAGTTATGCAAACCTCGTATACAAAATGAAAAGGGGGTCTTCGGCGTCGAGCCAAGTGGGCTCACAGTAGTCGCTGGCGTTTCTCATAACACTATCCCACCAGACGTCGATCTCTGGGTTCCATTTGATCAAAGGTTTTGTCGGATTGTTGTTAACATCGGATTCTTCTACTCCAAGATTCAGGTGTCGGTTCACAATACAGGCTATCATCGGATGTCCCCTTTAAGTGAAATTCAATTATTGTTTAATTTGTTTGAAATTTGAGTGAATGGTGTCTGAAAACAGGTTGTTATCGGTTGTAATGAACTTAAAAAGGAATTACTTTTGTTTACAAGTGGCTAACGCTGAGTCTGAGATGTCCTTTAATGGTATAAATTTAGTACCCCGGTATGCTCCATCAGATGTGACCAAGAGCACACAATTGGCATCTAGGATACGGTCTGCTAAAGCCTCTGCGGAAAATCCAGCGAACTGTGGAAATGATGTCAGTCCTCATTAATTATTCAAATCTCTTATTAGATTTTTTTAATCACAAAAAATTTATATCAAATTCATTACTTATTTCTTAAATAAAATTTTTAAAAATAAACAAAAAACTAAATCAATGTATAGTAGGACTCACCACAACTGAATGTATTGCCCCGATTCGAGCACAGGCCAACATCGCGGTCACCAATTCGATAGTAACGGGCATATAGATGGCTATCCTGTCGCCCTTCTTGACCCCTTTGCCCTTGAGTACATTAGCAAACTTGCACACTTCTTTTCTTAAATTAGTGTAACTTATTTGGCGTTTATTGTTTGGTTCGTTCCCTTCCCTGGAAAAAGTGGAAAACCATCGATTCGTTAGTTAATTGATTTGAGAGATAAGTCAAATAAAAAATGAAAACTATTTTTACGACAGAAAGCTATTAATCGGTCAATTAATACAACAAAACAGAAGTATTCCTAAAATGTGTGTCAAATGAAAAAAAAACAAATTGAAAGACAAACCAGTGATAAGCGATTCTGTCCCCATGACCATTGTCAATTATTCTGTCCAACACATTGTAGCACATGTTGGTGACGGCGCCCTCCATCCACTTGATAGATATGGGACCATTTGAAATGTCGAAATTGTATTTAAGGAACTCATTCTTAGGGCCGCACTTCCAATAAAAATCTTTGGCGATGTCACCCCAGAAGCCTTCGGGGTCTTCGATTGACCTCTTGTACATCCGTCGGTATTCCTCGATATTAGATATGTGGGCATCTCTTTTATATTCCTCGTTCGGGTAAATGATTGTCTCCTCTTCAGTGTCTGCGATCGCCATCTCTTCTAACTATTTAACCGATTAATGCGTACTCTCTGTCAATGAAATCGAGTCATAACAGATCTGCACAACAGTCAGAACAGAGTCAGAACAGACTCAGAACAAGTTCATAAAAAATTGGATACCAGTGGATAACTTCCTCACAAAAAGCCGTTCTCAGAGTTTGGCAAAAGTTGTAGCGATTGCTATGAAATGCTATGAAATACTTTCAAATGTTATTCACAACTGCTGTCAAACTACACCTGAGCTCTCATTCGCGACTAGGTATTCAACCGCTCCAAAGCTAGCAATGAGTGTTTCTTGTAATGGTGATGGGGCTGTCCTTGGTCCTCCCATTATATACTTCATCAAATGTGCTTCTCCTGGATTTACCACATCATAACATATGATGAAAAAATATACTTTTCATTATCACTCGCTTTATAAAACTTTTGCAAAATTCTCGACTTTTTTAATATTATTATTAAAATAAATATAAAATTGAATAAAACATTTGTCGGATAATTACTTTTAATTCTTCCTCGTATTTAATATCGCCGTCAGTTTCCGACTTATGATTCCAAATGTGAATTACTTCTGATATATACTCATTTGAAAACGACTAAAAAAATTTGAATTTTTACAGAAATACAAAAAAATAAATAAAAAAAAATAATAAAATTTAAACTAATAAAGGTTTTTTGAGAAGACAATTATCTAGCTCTTTTGAAATATTTAAAGCAAAATTTGTGGGCAAACAAATATAAGGAATGAAAAAATGAAGTATTTATTTAAAAAGTGTCCCAGAAGTTTGAACTTAATTGGTAACAAATAATTCAAACCAATGAACAGTGAAAATGAATTCAAACTTATTTGAAGAGTATTTTTGGTGTTTATTCATTCATTTTAAAAATTATTGTAACTTTTTAGTTGACTTCACAATCAATTTTGCATTAATTAAATCTTTTTGCAGTTTTTTGAGAATTAAGTCAAAACACAATTATTATTGATTTCGAAATAAACAAAAAAAATCTATTTAAGTGATATTTAAGAGAATATAAGTTTTCAATCATAGCCTTAATGAAAGAGATTATCAAAAATATTGCATAACTTCTATGAAAGCAATGGAAGAAAATCTTACAAATGTATTGAAAGGCAAATATTAAATGCGTTGAGAAAATGTTGTTATTATAAAGAGTTGAGAACAGAATACGCAACGAAATGAGGAAAAACATATCAAAAAGAGAATAATAGCTTTCAATCTATGGTTAATAAATATTAGTTGAAAAACTAGTCAGGGGAATTTTTCTATTATAGTTTATTCAACTGAAAATCAATTTATTTCTCAAATCATTTAATATTTAGAGCTTCAAAAGCATCGACTGTTGAGTTGTTTTACTTAAAATAAAAAGATTTATTTGATTTAAATTACTCTCAATTGTCTATTAAATACTTTAATTGATTTTAATTACTTAATTAACTCTAAAAGGATAAATCACTCGTTTATTCAAATTATTTATAACTTCAAAGTTTTAGCTCATTTTTTAGACAAAGAAATGTTTTCAAATGTTTGATCAGAATTTGTCTCAAATAATGTGACGGATTGTAATTGTCGTTAACTTCTTCTGGAAATAAAATTCCCGAAAAATATTCAATCGATTAAAAAGCATTGAAATTAAAATTAGTTTCACCACTTTTGACGTCACCAGACGTACAACAGATTTCAATAGTCTTGGCAATAAATAGACTAAAATTTTTATATTCAAATCATGAATCGAAGCAAAAAAAATATCCTAAATGCTATGATTTATGTGAAATAACGAACCTGTACATTTTTAAATATTGCTTCATGTAATATGGTCATGCTTCATTAATTTTATCCAGATTTTCGCAAATAAGCAAGTTCGGTGAGAACCTGATTAATAGAGTAGTTTTATTGATAAAGGAAGAGTACCAATGATGTCCGATTATGAAGTGACCTGGTTCATTATTGAAGAGTTTATCACAAAAATCTTTGAAAATAATAATAAAAATTGTGAAATAAATACAAATAAACTTAAGAAACGACGAAAAAGATTTCCAATAAATATTATCTTCAAATGTATCAATAATTTTGGAAAAATTTCTTTAAAACTTCGATTTGAAGGATACGAGTATTGCATAAATTGGTTGACATTAATAGATATATCAATATTTCAATATATTTGAAATATTCAGAGCCATGACGTAACTTAGAGGTACTTCTAAGACAATTCTGAATTATGAGAAAATTATTCAATTATTTATTCGGAATAACTTTAGTGACAATCAATAGATTATTCGTATGCTATTGTATTCATTCAAATCAATGGTCAAATTTAGCAATAAATTATCTAAGAAGTTCACTGAACCGGCAGCCGCTGTCATCAGATCTCTATTAGTTCCTCTAAAATTAGATCCTCTAAATTCATATCCTCTAAAATCATTTGCTCTAAAAATTATTTCATTATTTCATTAGAAAAAAAAAGTTATTTTTTATTAAATAATTTTTAGAGTAAATGATTTTAGAGGATATGATTTTAGAGGAACTAATAGGGATTCCATTGAACACATGAATTGCTAGAAATCGTAAGAAATCGTCAAAAATTGCTCAGAGAATCATTTGATATGAATATGTGTTGAATTAAAGGCCAGAAAACATTAAACCATTGAATTTAAACCATAATTTACTTCTCAAAAATTTTCCATCAATTGGTTTGACTTGACTTCAAACTTGAGTTTTTCAAATGAATTTTGATTTTGAATTAATCGGATAAATTTTTTTCAAATGAGAGGTGAAAATATTTGAATTATTTCAATTGTGACCCAAATTGAGAGTAGTTTTCGTTAACTGTTTATTCTCTAAACAACTCTTCAAAACTAAATCAAATCAATTCAAGCGTTAAATTACTTTTCCAATTGTTTTTGTCTTTAATTTAATTGGAAATAATAAATCAAAACAATAATAAAGGTTTAAAAATATAAGTTATTTGTATTAAAATTAAATTTTATGTTTTTTTTACATTTTATTTGAGATCTAAATAAAAATTATTCAATTAATCATTAAAATCAATATTCTTGTCATTAGAATCAATGTTGAGAATGAAATAAAATATTATCCAGGATTAATTCAATATTTATCGTCTCAATATCGCTTGAAGGTCTTTTATTTTTTTTGTTTACGCATAAATGGTCTACAGCTTGGTTATTCTAATAATCTAGAACAATCTGAAATATTAAACTTCATAAAAATTGTTTGAAATGTCAGCAGGTTCAGTCAATTTTTCATCAACTAATTGTTAAAACAACAGCTAATATCACAATACATTCATTAAGTGATTAAATATTTTGTGTTTAATTACTTTACATTGAATTGTATGCAAATAATAATTTTGAGAAAAACTTTCATTACATATATTTTGCAGACATTTGTCAAAATATAATGAATTTATTTGATTGAAATATAATTGACAGGAATTACCTAAAATTTTAGATCGACCTCTAAATGACCGAACAGGTAGACCAAAGTCAGTTTGAAGTTCACTATCCTTCTCTCTCGATGAACACATGACTTCTTTGACTGGTTTATGTTCAGAAGTTCAGCTAAACTGTAATAAAAGTCTGGATTTTAGTCACTAATGGTTTTAAACTTCACCTCAAAAAAAGTTTATTTCTCAAAAGTTTGCGAATCAATCAAATAATTCAATGCGAAAACGTGAGGGAAGACACGTATGTGAAGTACCCTATCATCAGAGTCTTAGAACTGTATCTCTTTAATGAATAATTGAATAAATTGATTGAATACCAGAATTAATCAAAAGAAGGTTTTTGACATAAAAAAGACCTACTCATCAAACGGTAAAATCGTCCTACAAATTGAAACAGGCATCTTTCTTCTTTGTTTTAATTCTAAGCTAGACAAAATAAAAATAAAAATAAAAAGTTCAGCCTTGAACTGAACCACAGGCGGCCAAATCCTGGGCCTCTGATAGTCGAGAATTAAATTCTTGGGTTCAGACCTATTATTAGATCTATTTAAGACTGGAGTGAACTGGATCAAATACAATAATTTTGAAATTCTAATCTCTATTCATTAAAATTCAAATTTCATTAAAATAGATAACAAATATATAACGATAATAACGATTTCTGAATCTCAACTCACTTGATATCATCAATAGATCCATAAAGAGATGGCACAGGAAGAGGCGGGAGTGAGAGAGGGAGAAGAGGGAGAGATATTCATAAAAATCTATAGATATATGAGTTATTTGATCCAAAGGGGCTTTTCTAATGATTTTCTTTGTTTGTCAAAGATTTCAATTATTTATAACTTTTGTAACTTTTTATAAATAATTATAAAAACGAAATATATTTACCGAAATAGTATTATCATAACGAATAAATTTGGTTTAATTAAATATTTTTATTTGACTTTTCGGTAATAATTTTGTGAGAATAAAAAAAATATTGATTGTAAACCTTGCTCATTTTGTAAATGTCTTTAATAAAAGTAATAGAAATCTATGACTAACGAAAGGAATGTAAACAAATGAAATGTATTTCTAATAATTGATTAAATGGATTAAAAGACTGATTTAAAACATGAAATACATTTCATGGATTTGCTTCAAACGTAAGAATTAGTATAAAATCAAAATTTTTTTTTCATATTTTTTTTATACAATCGATTGCTTCACTTTTTGACAATTAAAAGAGTAATCAATCATTTATTTAAAATATGTGCCACAACTGCGAAATACTGATATTATTTAACATGAATTTATTATACCTTGATAAATCAAAATAATTTCGCAAAACATTAAAAACTTGAACCAATAAACAGTTTTTATTTGTTTTCAATCAAATTATATTAAAATTATGTTCTTTTAATTGTTTTATTTATAAACCCCATAATCAAAGCTCTCACCTTGAAAATAAGCAGGATAAAACTAAAAATATGTAATTAATGATAGAAATTATGATTATTTTTAACATAGACTTGAATTATGTCTTTAAAATAGGTCCTGTGAATGGATAAACAAGATGAATCTGGTTTGGCTCTACCAATAAATAAAAACTTTTCCTAAAACCATAACAAATGGGAATTTTGTTAAATTCAAAGTGAAGCGGATTTTTGCATATTTACGTCAGTCAAGCCTTACTTTTATAACTTTTTTGACAATTCATAATAATTTTGATTATTCCAGAATTCATTCCTAAAAACCAATTATAATATAAATGTAAAAATTTTAATAAATCTTTTATTACTTTTTAGATTTCAATCATAAAAGAGTTGAATAAAAATCATTAGAAGTTTTATTTCAATCAAAATATTTATTTACTTTTGAGTTTCAATTTAAACAAAAGTCTTCAAATTTTATTTGAATGAAAATAATAATAATTTCAATAAAATTAAATTACAAGACGTGACTTAACTTAACTTAAATACCATTTAATATAAAATCCTAAAACAAATACTTCCTCTTAAGAAAGATTGAGAAGAAATACCCAAAGAATTGTAGAGTCATATGATTGAAGTTATGCCAAACTCTCATTTGTTCAATAATTACTTAAAGAGAGAGATCACCTTTTTTTTGATGAGTTTGGATAATGGCTAATCACTTGTTGGGAAATACGTTATCAGTTACCACACGAGTCCTGTCTTTCGGGTCATTCATTCATTAATTGTTAGTAAAGGTATTAAATATCTCACACAACAGTTAGGAATTCCCTTATTTTTATTACAAGTTGATAATTTCAGATTCAAATGAATTCCTAAGAATAGCTTTGGGGCTGAATTAAGAATCAATACCAAATTGACACCAAACACAATATGAAAAGCAGACACTCTCTCTAAAAGAATCTTGTTTATCTGCTCCGACCGGTTCTCAATAAAAGAGAACCCAAACGAAAGGGGTAATACTCCACTCAATACTGGTACCACTCAATACTCAATACTCAAAGGCGTTCACATAAATTCATATATAAAATGTTGAATTAATTTGTTTTTTATTTATTTGACTCATTTTCCTCTAAACCTTTTCCACAGTTCTCCACTCTTTTCACATCAATTCTTATAATATTTTTATGCAAACTTATGACTCAACTGAACTTATTCTGTGCCAAAAGCCTGGTTTAAGACCCGAATCTTTACAAACTTAATCATACAAATCGTCTTATCTCTCAAATGATATTTAATTGTAATCAGAGTTTGAACTCATGAATCGATTCACCAAAAGATTAATGAGTTTTCAATTTTTACAAATATTTTAATGAATTTTTTGTTAAACATTGAAACTAAAGATTTGAAGAGAATGTGGTCTTTGAGATTACTCACCAGTTTTGACTAGATTTCAATTTTTTCTTATCGAATATCATTCAATAAATACCTTTAAATCAATTTTCATTCGATATCTTTATAAACCGGTCTCTCATTTGTAGAAAAAGATTATTTAAAATTCAAAAACACTTGAATTGAATTCATTAGTCATTAAAGTTTTCCGAAGAATACATCAATCGATTGAAATAAAATTTATTTATTAATAAAAATAATGAAAATATTTGTCATTTATTTTGTTTAAAAATCATAACTAAAGACAGAATTTTGTGAATAAAACGATAAATTTGTGCGAAAATTAATAATTGAAGAAATGTTTTGCTATTATTAAAGCGAGTCCTGACTTTTTCTGACACATCGGGTGACCCTTTTTTTGAAGGCGGGTAAGTCATTCCTAAACTGTTTGGCCGCCTCCACATTCGCCGGTGAATTATCGTTGGGGTCCGACAACATCGAGATCACAGATATCAGTATTGTTTCAACGGTATGGACGGGTAGCCAACGCTCGCTCGCCTTCTCATAACCATAAGCGTCGTCTCCCGGCGCGTGAAGAATAGAGATACAGACCTCACCGTTGGTGTGTATGTTCGGGTGCCATATCTCGGATATGAATCTCATTTTGGGCGGCCGTTGCGGGTAGTCCTTTGGGAACTCGAGGTGTGCCTTAAACATACCGCCTTCGTATAGAGTGTCGGGAGGGCCCACAATCATGACTTCCCATTTGTATATATCGTTTTCATCGACGAGTCCTGCGCTGAACCCATCGACCGGATGTTTCTTCAAATCATTCAATTGTTTGCGAAGAATGAGAGACGACTGTGAAGTCATTTAATACTAAATGGTTGACAAAAGCTTACGATTCGACAAATTATTAAATCAATTAAAACTCTCTTTAAATTGATTTGTTTTTTGACGATAACTAAAAATTTCGATCTTTTGGTAATTAAATGTCTGCGAAGAAGTCGTCTTTCAATTATATTTACGATAATTTGGTCGACAGTCGAGTGTCTAACGATTTGCTTGAATTTAAATGAATATAATTTCCTCGAGAAGTCAACTATAGATTTAGTTATTGTTTTCTATTAAAAACTTTTCGTCTCAAATGAAACAATGAATTTCAACAGAGAATTAAATTAGAGGTTTCAATGATGTTGTGAAAAGATTTTCCAAATTACCTTTGCATTGCTCAATTATAAAGGTGCCACTTTGAGTAAATTACAAATTCAATATAATTATACATTAACTTGCATAATGGAGTTACTTGGATTTTTATTTGAAACTTGGTAAACTTTAAACAAATATCAATTGTATCAATGGATTATACAACAAACTACAGGTATTTTTTGGAAGTGTATAATAAAACCTGTTTGAATAAAAATAGTGACCGTTGATTACCTTGATCAAATGCCCTCAAGAAAATTGTAATAACAAAATTGGATGAAAGACCTGATTTTGAGAAAGTGTTTATTCTTAGCTCTGTTTATGATTTGTTGATCCTTTCAATACGAGAGATAACTAATTGAATGTTATATAACTTTGAGAGACCTTAAGAGATAAGAAAACATGTTTTCCTGAAATTCAAAAGTCATCCGAACTTTTAATTAGAGTTTGACTTAACTTTCAATACTTTTTCAATAACAAGGAGTCAATTATAATTACTAATCGAAGTGAGTCTTTCCCCGGACTTTGTTTTTAAGTTAAGTCACGTAACTCATCCAAAAGAGACAAGTGAACAGCCCTTTGCCTTAAATACCTTTCACAGAATTCACGTCTAATTAGTTTTCTTTGATAGTGTTTTAATCGAAATCGTTTTTATCGATTTAAAGGGTTATTCACTGAAATCAAGAGTAGGTTTCCAATGGTTTCGGTAATTGCTATTCATTGATGTCATTGAAAATATTGAAAAATATTTATTAGATATAATTTATTACAAAACGCATTAAATCAGTTGTAAAAAGAGATAACCAAGATGATCTTATCCGAGGAGGTTTCTAAAAAATTTCAATACTCAGAGAATACAAGTAAATAAAACTCTTGAATGCGATTAAAGTAAAAATTAATTGACCAAGTTGTTTTTGATGTCTCTGATAAATTTTATTGCGCAAAAAAACGTATACTAAATGTCCTTGGTAGACGTTCATAATTCATTTGTCTTGAGAAATGAAAAACTTCCTCAAACTATGAGTTGGGATAAAATAAAAATCTTTTCAATATTAATGATAGTATCATACGATACATACGATTCTGTTTACAGTCGTTTTAATACAATTTATGCATTACTTTGAGTTAATCCTTGAATTGAGTTTTATTTACAGAAAATATTAATTAAATTAAAGTTATTGAGAAAATAGTCCCAAAAAAATGTCTCTGGAATTCTTCGAATCTCATTAGAAGTGTTACAAAAGGTTTAACCTTAAGTCACGCAAAGGTTATCCGACAACAGAATCAAATGTTGACTCAAATTAATGCATAAATTGATTGAAATTTACATTAAATTATAATTTCCTCCAAATTCAAGACTAACGACAAATCGATTTATTTCTTAAAGTTATTGAATATTTTTTATTCATTTATTTGTTGAGTATATAATGAAAATGGTTTGAAACGAAACTGAAATAAAACTCTAATTAAATGAAAATATGGTTTAAATTGAGGTTAAGGTAAATATTATCGCATATCGAAAGGAGAAAAGATTAATGTCAGACCATTTTATGCCAACAAGTTATTAATTCTAAACTCTTGGGCTTTAAGTTATTTAATGCTTTTAAATGTCAAACAAATTTTAGATCAACTGAATTACATAGTTTTACTTTCAATTCAATTTAAATAAAGGACCTGGAATGCGCATGGAATTAACCTTGGTTCAATCCCTGGTTCAATTATAATTCAATTCTTATGTTCAGAATATTTAGACACGAATTCCATATTTAGAGCAATAAATAATTGAATCCTTTTATTTGACATTCAATTTAACTTTTGGGTAAAAATTTGTGCCTCCAGTAGTGGACAGGTATTCATTTTTATTCAACTCATTTATAGCTCTGAATGCAATCAATTGTTAGATTAGTTTTTGAGATAAGTATTAAGTCATACAAATGTCTGTCAAAGAGACGCGAATTAACCTAAACTGAACTGAACTGACCCTAAATGAGCCCAAAATCACCTAAACTTCTTGAGTGACACACTCTCAGCAGAGACTGTCGTCAACTGAGAGCACAGAATAAACTGATTGGGGGCTCAAAACAAATTTTATTGACGTTATGTCTGAAGAGTGTAACCAATAGTAATGGTTTCCTAACAATCTTTTGACAGATATTTGTTGTAAACAAGGGATCAGATAATGAAAGAGAGCGACGAAAGACTGGCCGTCAATGATATGAAGATCGATAGGGATCGCCACAGATATCCGTATTGTATTGTGTGGACACCCATTCCTCTGATCAGTTGGTTGGTGCCATTGATAGGACATATGGGTATCTGTACCTCAAACGGAATCATTCGTGACTTCGCCGGACCTTATTATGTATCGCAAGACGATATGGCTTTCGGCAAACCCACCAAATACTGGCAATTGGACCCGACTCTGGTCACTGGTGTCGAGTGGGACGACGCCGTCAAACAGGCCTCAGATGTCTATATGAACAGAATGGTAGACATTGATCCACTTTGTGACTACTTTCTGGTCATTTACTCATTGATTAAACAATAAATAATTTGTCTTTTATCTCTCAGCACAACCTCTTCTGCGACAACTGTCACTCTCACGTCTCAATGGCTCTCAATTTGATGAAATACAACGGAAAGTCAAACTACAATATGGTTACGACATTCCTCTTGTTTACCATTTACTCCAAGTATGTCAGGTATTACTCAAATCCATTCAATTTTTGCCAAACGTTTAAAACATTTCTTTTGTTTAACAGTTTTTGCGGTTTTCTTAAGTCTTGGATACCTTTCATTGTTTTGGTTTCACTTCTTATCATTTTATTAGTTGTTTTCAAAATGTTTTAAACCATTTCTTGTATTTCAATCATTTGTTTATTTAAATCCATTTATATATAAATTTAAAATTTTGTAAAAAAAATAATTTTTGAAAAACCTTTAAATGTATAGAAAGTTGTAAACAATTTTGAGATTTAATATTAAGTATAAAAACAATTTAAATAAGTATTAAATAGTTTTTGATTTTGAGCTTAAATTCATCGAATGATTCAATTAGTCTAAAGTGAGGTCAAAGTGATGTTCAAATTAGTTCTTGAGGTCAAAGTCAACGAATTTCTTCAGTCGAGATAAGTATGTTTCATAAGTATAGAGGTTGTCGTGTCCGCCTCCTTCCACCCAAAGAGGGGTCACCGGATTCTGACAGAGTTTGTAAAGCTTCTGGGCGTGAGATATGGGGACAACCCTATCGCTCGTGCCGTGAATTATAAGTATTTTTACCGTAACTTTTCCGATGTTATCAACACTTAAAGTAAAGAAAATAATTATTAGAATTAAATTAAAAATAAATTTTAATGGAAATACTTTGCGAAAGAGTCATAGAATCGAGTATTGGCTTCACTTCCATGCATTGCAGGCATAAAGATACGGGCGATCGATAGGAAGGGTGAGTGCAGTACAACACCTTTGACCTCATGTTTCAACGATAAGTAGACACTTGCGGCAGTTCCCAGACTCTGGCCGTAAAGAATGATTTGGTTGTCTGAGAGCCCGTATTTGGTGGTCAGCACATCATAGGCCGCATCCGCGTCGGCGTAAACATTCTTCTCAGTGGGTTTACCTGTGCTCTCACCAAAACCAGAGTAATCGTAACTAAATATATTGCAATTCAATCGATTGCCTAACGTATAGAAGAAGTTGCATAGATTGCCTAGGTCAACTGTTCCTCCGTGACTGAACAGTAGCGTATACTTCGGACTCTCACAGGTTTTGACGTAAAGACACGCGATTTTGTTACCATTCTTGGGCTCAATGAAAAACGCCTCAAATTTCTCAGGGAATCGGTGGCAATGAAACCATTCTGTGCCGTGTTTTAGGCGTATTGTGTAACGACTGGCCGCTTCATCGCACTCGAAAGTATATGACTTGCGAGGGAGGGGTGGCATAAACTGTACGAATACGCTACTGATTACATCTCGCAATGCGTTCAGCATTTTTTCGACACTTTCCACACTTTCTTATCAATTAATTCAAAACAATTTTTATTGACTTTAAGTAAACGCTCGAGAATTGAGAGATTGACTGATGTTTTATAATTTTTGTCAAAATGGAGACAAACTCTTTTGGAAAGGGATTCAATTGAGGAAAAACTTTGAATTAATCGTTGATTAGGTATGAGGTATAGTATGAGGCAATAAAGTGAAACAAAAATTAAATTTTTTTTCACAAACACATCATATAATTACGTGAACTCAAAAGTTTCGTAAACCAGTACTGAGAAAATCGCAGATCAATACGCAAAGAAAAGTTGTTTTTGATTGTGGTCTGTTCAAGGTAAACTACCATAACCTGATTTGACACTTAGAACTGAGAGCACAGCACATAGAGAGACAGAGACGGCTATATTCTAATGTATTCTCAATTCACATAATTTTATGTCAAACAGAATCTAATCTTTATTTTATTGGAAAGAATGGCTCAAAAATAGATATTTTTTTGTGATATCGTCACAACTTTTCGCAATAGTTTTAAAAGAAGATGGTTGATCACCTGGACCAGTTTTCTAAGACCATTTAGTTTTATCGGTTTGACATTGAACTGAACGAGCCTTGAGTAATATTATTCAATGGTTTTCAATGGGGTTTTCATCTTTCTTTAGAAATATATTAATTTGAATTGGATTTGAAATAAGAAAAAATATATTAAAAATAATCGAAGTATGTTATGGACGGCCACTTAATCAGTCAAAATATTTTTTATGTCAAGAATGAAAAATTGAAAACTAATTTATATTCACTTAAATCAATATTTTTTGCTAATTTTCATATAATTTATGTTCGAAAACAAAATTTTGTTTTTATTTTTCTTTTATGGAAATTTTTAATTACCTAAAGTTACTAAATATGTGAGTCTCTATCAAATTATATAAATTTACCAAGAATGGAAAATAATCGAAATTCTAACAAGAACATATATAATTTGGAGGTTAAAAATAAAGTTATAGTTATTTTCTTATAACTTATTCATCGAAAACACATTTACTTAAAGTAAACTAAGAATTATTGCCTGAAAACATAATTTCCAAGAATTGAATAAAAATATATCCGGATAATAAAGGGGGAGAATTCGGTGTTTTCCCTTCCATTGTTTGTCACAACTTTTTTTTATTTACTTATTATTTTATTTTTAACATAATTACGGAAAAATTTATTCTTCTATAGAACTGTATTTGTAGGGGATTTGTACCAAAAATATTGAATAATTTTAGTCGTTTTGCTTCGATTCAATGCAATTACGATTAAAGGATTTTATTTTTATACCTGCAAAAAAATTGATTAAATAAGATATTTTCAATTTTCAATTTAGAATAATTTTGATCAGAATATTATGGAGTTCCCAATAAAACTTTATTTGAAGTGAAAACAGAATTATTAATACATTTATTGTGTATTTTTTCCGACAGAAGTCTCAAAATAAAGCTTCAAACGAATTATGAATTATTTATACCATGATATTAACGAAAACTTCTCAATTAAGTCATAAAATATTCAATTTTGAAAAAGATCTGAAATCAATTATTTGTTACTTCAGACACAAAAATCTCAGAATTGAGGCACTCGTCAAAAAATGTTGACAACACTTGAATTATAAGAAAAATAAAAAGTCCTAAAAATTATTTGTTTAGTTAACGGTTGGATTTTTTTAGACTAAAATAGTTTTCTCTTTAATCCTAATACTGAGCGACAGATTCAGCTCTAATTTATTCATTCGTTTGTTTCAAAAGTATTTCTTAATTGTTTCAAACATACCGTTAATTAATGTTTAAATAAATACATCTGTTTTGACATCAAATGTAATTCAAGTCAATTAAATGTGTCTTTTGTTTGATTGACACGAAGTCACGTAATTAATCGATTGATTATTTCATTATATAATAAGTTATTTAATATATTGACTAAAAACTAAGTCTTTATCTTTTGAGGAATAAATTGGAAAATATATCTCTTCATTGGATTTACTAATAATGCTTTGGAGTGCACTTAATGTCTGTATTTGTCAAATAGTCTTCAGATAAGAACTGAAAAAACCAAAAGGACTCTAATAATGTATTTTTACTTTACTATAGTTTTTCATATCTTATGAGAAAACGATATTTTTTAACCAATGAACTGATGATTGTGAGCATAGTTGTGCCAAACATCAGATACTGGTTCGCAATTCTTCACTTTTTTTCAATAAGTATCCTGTATAATTTTTTTCATTCGATGTACTTGGCTCAGACCCCAAAGTTTATGACACGAGTGAAAACAAGATGTAAAGAATTGACTACTAATTAATCACCTTGTTACTTTTTTTTTAAAGATATTCATGTGGATTATTTTTTAGTATTTTATCTTATTTTCAAATTAAAAAATTGAGATAATTGTGATCTGAAAAGCCCTAACAATGTCCGTTATTATCAGTTCCGTTGAAAAAACGTCTAAAGATTAGACATGAGTAGACATAAGCGCTCGATATAAAGTCATAACAATTACTATTTAAATGTCACAAATGTTTTCATTTGAATTTTCATAATAATTATCATTGAATTTGTTGTTGTCATCAATTAATCCAAAATAATGAGGGAATCGATTAAATCGGTTTCATCTAAGAAGTCGACAGTCAGTTATGAAATGCTGACAAAACTGAACCGAAAAACCAGACTTTTCTATAGTTTTGGTCACATTTATAATGATTTATGCGCTTCCGTTTGGTTTTCATATACTCTCCTCTATTTTAAGCTCAATTTTGATGACAGTACCGCCGGAATGCTATTACTTCTCGGTATTACAACTTTTATAACTCTTTGATTTGCCATTCAATTGAAAAACCCATGATTTTGCATTTTTCTACTCCAGGTCTTCCTAAATAATAAATTATTGATCTAAACTAATGTCTAATTGAATGTCTGTTTGCTATTAAAGGTCAGGTGGCGGACGCCATATCCACTCCTTTGATAGGATACGGTTCGGACAAAAACTTTAATCATTTCATCTGTCGTTACGGACGCCGAAAGATATGGCACTTAATCGGAACGGTTTGTGTTTCGTGTAGTTTCCCATTCATTTTCAACGCCTGCTTTGTCTGCGATGAGAGCGCTTTTTGGATCAAATTTGCCTATTATTCTGTGTTTATTGTCGTCTTCCAATTTGGTTGGGCCAGTGTCCAGGTCGCACACGTCTCTCTAATTACAGGTATTCACATATTTTTTGAACTGAACTTCAATTTTTAAGATTAATCAAAACAATATCTCATTGAATACCAATTGAAGAGAATTCAAAATTATTTCAAACTATTATCAATATTTTCTCAAATTGATGGGGAAGTCCCAGTGTGCCCTTTATTCTGATCACAACGGGTTTATAGGGATCTTAAACGAGTCCGAAATGGACTATCACTTAATCTTTTATTTATTGTGAGTTTTCCTTTTGAACAAACAATTCATTTTCATTTCGATACTAACTTTCAATTTTTATGATAAAATTGATAAAAACAAAAAACTTTTTTAAACCTTAAATTTATTTTTCTTTATTTTGTTTGGATTTATTTGTTGTAAAACAAACATTATTACTAAATTGCAAAAAAATCAATCGTTTTATAAAAACTTTGATTATATTCTGTTTGCGATTCGGGTTTCAATTCAAAGAATATTTGAATCAATTTCTGCAGAGTATCTATTTTTACAGATATAGTGCTGTCATCTCTTTTATTAATATCAATTTCCACAAATTTTTGATAGCTTTAAAATATGACACATTTGAATTATCTTGCTTATATTTCAATAGATCTGACGACAGTTTCCTCTCAAAGGATTGAACTCAACGCCTATAGGTATGGATTGAAAAATTGATTCATTTTATTGTTTAAAAGATATTCCAAATGACAATCACTAGTTAGACGCCTGGATTAGTTTTCAAGTGTATCATCATGTTCATTTCATTGATTATATTTGTCTAAGTTTAATAAATATGATTAACGAGTGGTTTGACCGATAAAAGTAAAAGTTATCACAAAATTCTTTCGACACCACTCCAGGTGTTATCGCTTTACCTCTCTTTCAATCCATTAGTTTTTTATTTGAAGTTCAATTTTCTCATATTTTACTAAAATTTTTATAACAAACCCTTGACTTAAACCTTAAATTATTTCAAATATTTTCTCTCATTAGTTATGTTTTATGTAAGAAAATAATAAATAATATGAATTACACATAACTTAAGTCAGACTCAAGTGATTTCAAACTTGATTTGAGGCACTCATTAACAAAAAAAGACATAAAATAAATAATTAATTAGAAAATAGTTTTTATTTCGATTTAAACCTTATTTTTGAAATAATTAATAAAATTTTTAATAATTGAAATTATGTGAAGACAGGCGGCGACCGTTGCGTCCAGTATTTGTGTCTATTCAATAACTCTGATGCTATTGGGAGTGGAAGAGACAACTATTGACAAAAGAGATACAATTGTTTTTATGGTAATTGACTTGAATTTAACATAAATTTTGACTAAAAAACAATTGAATCTCCAGAAAGTAGTTCATCTGATTTCAGTGATTGGCGTTATTTTCTCAATTCTGTTCCATATCTTCGTTCGAGAGCCCAGTTATGGAAAGACACTCCAATACAGAAAGTCTTTGGGTAGCGACCACTTTGAGAACCAGAAGACAGATATCTACAGAGAAAGAGCCAGTTCTTGCTATTCAGTCAATCTCTCAGAGTTTGGGTCCCATAAGAATATCAGTCAAATCGATAAAATCATTATTTCAAACAAAGCCAATGAGAATAGGGTTTCACTCCTCGAACCCGACATTCAAATTGAGTTCAATACTAACAAAAGGGATAAAAAACAGAAAATATGGTCCGATTGGCTCAAGTCTATCAACTTTTGGAGGATGTGCTTAATTTATATGATGTCAAGACTTTTCGTGAATCTGACGCAAGTCTACACTCCTTTGTATTTGCAGGAAAGCCTTAAACTTGCCAAGGTGTTTTTGAATATACAATTATTGCTGGGATCTTCACTTTATTAACGAAACTTGTTTTTTAATACAATAGAGAAATATAGCGATCGTTCCCTTCATTACATATTTTAATGGATTTGTCTTTTCTTTGATCGCAAAACCGATGTCAACGAGAATCGGATCTAAAGTGAGTTTCACTCAATTGATTAGAAAAGGGCCTCAAATTTATTTTTCTCTACAGTTCATTGTCTGCATCGGCTGTACCTTTGGTTTGTTATCTTGTTTTTGGATATTTTTTGGAGGTCTGAGCATTACTTTATGGCAAGTGTTTAGCGTTGCGGCTCTTTTTGGTATCGGAGGCACAGCTATGCTTATCGGGAGCTTATCGTTAACGGCAGACCTCATTGGAGATAATACGGTAAAGAATTTTGAAATACATATCACTTTTGATATTTTATTTTAAAATTAATTTCTGTTTTTGTGGCAAACATTCAGTTGAGTGGAGCCTTTGTTTTTGGTTCAATGAGTTTCTTCGATAAGTTAGTAAACGGCGCCGTCATTGCAATCCTACAAAACTTTAATCCGGTGTCAAATCAAATATACTCCCAATCGATTGAAATGCGAATAAATGACTCATATTCTGCTCAAATCGACGAGAATTTGGATACAAACTCATCGATCACTCAAACTATTGAAAAGACATTTGTCTCTAATAATACAAAATTGAATTTCGATGGAAAGACATCCGAAATACCGGAAATATTTTATCTCCAGATATTAGTTTACGTTTCGGGTGCGGCAGTCGTTATGACATTCATCGCACTGTTAGCTATCCTAAAGGCGAGGTTCGCCCGAAATCATATCAATGAGAAACTGAGTGATAATAAAATTCCAAAATAATATTCCGATTTTCAAATTTAACTACAAATATATTTTAACCCAAATATTGTAATCAATGTCTCATTTTTTCACTTAAATTAAATGAATTCGTCATTTGTTTTCTCAAAACTTGTTTACCGCTAAAAGTCGTACGATTTTATCGATTTTTCGTATCTAACGAAACAAAATAAAAACAAACATTAAGTCTCTAAAAGTGTCTGAAATTGAGAATAATCAGATCAGAAAGCAAGACATCCTTGTTTGTCCTGGACACTTTCCAAACTATGCTCCCATCAAACGTGATCCTTAGCCTTCATCTTGATTTTGACTCAGATAATTAGACATGCAAGGACATATTCATCAATTTTTCTTCCTATTCTGATGAAATAGGTGTAAAAACTTATGTAATTGTTAGCATGCAACTTTAATCTTTAAAGAATTTACATTACACTAAATTATTCAAACATTGCGCTCAATACTCAATTTTTGACCTTGCTTTCGGTGCAATTAATTTAATTTGATATTAAAAATATATTTCCAATTATAGGAAAGAAATTGTAACCAATATTCAAACAAAAAGCTATTCATTCAATTGATTTAAATTTAAGGAAAATTTTCGATAAAAAAAATTAGTCATTGAATGCGAGCGTTGACTACACTTATCGTGAAATTCAATAAAACAGTGAAATCTTTATTAAAAAATTGTTTTTAGATATAGAGTAATCTTGTCCGGACTTTTACTGTACTTTGATATATCTGTTTAAGGGATGTAGAGGTTGTCCAGTGCTTAAAAGTTGAAGTCCGTCTCTTTAATTAGAACAAAAATTGAAGGTCAGTCGGTGTCAGCAAACTTTAATCCAATCAAATATCGGAATATCACCTCATTTTCATGCATTAATTGTAACCATAGTTTGTCTTTCATTTCAATTCATATTTTGTAATGTCTTTAAAATTGAGTGAAATCTGGATATAAAGCAAAAAAATCGGACGTAAATGAGTTTATGAGTAAATGATAAGTTGATGGCTCGTGTGGCACATAATGTCACTTTTCAGAATCAGCTTTAAAAGAGGTTTCCATTAGATATGATTTATATGAAATGTAAAAAAGTGAGGTTTTCGTTGCTTTCCATCAGACACCAGACAATTCACTTTTTTTTAATTATTTGAATTTTTAATACTTTTTATGTCGAATAAGAAAAAATTCAATGAATTAATGAGAATAACAAATATTTATTAAAATTTTCATTAAGTATGAATAATAAGCGATAAATATTTACAAATACAGTAAAACTTGGATATCTTTAACACGATATTATATAAAGAATCTAACAAGTTTGTTCATCATATTGAACAAACTTTACATCAATTTCAAACAGATTAAAGTTTTTCTATATAATGTTACTTTATTAGGATATAGTGAGTTCAATTTAGCAAGGTTTTATTTTGATATCAATAAATGTTGGCTTAAAATAATATTAAGTAATTCAATATAATATTTGTTTGAACTGAAATCAAGATTAAGTTATAAAACGATTGAATGAAAAAAATATTTTGCCAACTCTTCATAAGTTGTCCTCTCATTGAAAGTTTAAATCAATTTGAAAATCGTAAAGAGTCTTGAACTTTCAATTCAACAAAAAATTGATAAGAAAAGGGAAAGCCTTATACAGTTTAAACCCTTTACATATAAAAATAAACAATGTAATTTCTATTAAGTAGATGTTTTTGCCAAAAAATACATAAAAACAATTTTTATGACATAAATAGCAGATAATAAATGAAAGTGAAAATTAAAGTTAGACTTCAAATGTGTTTATACAATGAAAATATTTTGATAGTCAGAAAAGAGCCAAACCTCAAGTTTCTCATAACATCCGATGATTTTTATTAAGTAGAGACACATTTCCCAAATCAAGTGTTTCCCGAATTTCGTTTCAATCTTTTTCTTGCCTTAAAACTGATGATTAACTTACAGATGAAGTCATTCCAAAAACTGAGTCCAAGCGCTTATCTTTTGCTCTTCCGTTTCAATAGATCTTCATTGTTGTTCTGGTTGTGAAGGGAAAGGGTTGGCTTTCGTACTTTGATCTGATATCCAGTGGTTTGTCTTTTCACGATATGTCTGACAGAATTGTTCTCCAGAGGAGTTACCAGTAATCCCATCAAACGTCTGGCAATTTTTGATCTGACGATCAAATCATTATTAGTATTGCTTTCAATTGGTTTCGATGAAGAATTTGATGGGAAAGACATCAGAATAATCAGAAAAGCAAACAATATTGGCGTCAAATATGAAGAATTCATTTTTATTTCACAGAATTCTCTTTTCTTTTGACTTTTCACAAAATTTTTATCCCTATTTATAGAGGATTTCACAAAAAAATGATTGCTTTTATTATGAATGAGGGGATAACCCTTTACTCGATAGAAATGAAATAATTAATAGTAATCGAAGAGTTCTCCGAAATTTAAAACAATCAACTTTTTATAGGAGTTTTTCAATTGGCTTTTTAGCAGAGGTCTGTCCCTAAACTTTATTTACCTAAAGTTTATATAGGAAAAGACCGTCAGATTTATCAGTTTTGCATAATTGGCTCATTACTAATGTTTTTTCATTTTTCCAATACTATCACGAGTTATCTTATATTCAACTATTTTATGGGAAAAATCTTTTCATTTATCACTTCTCTCATTCATTTATCTAATCTGAGCGTAACATTCAATTACATAACTCTTTTAATAAAAACTAATATTTTGAAGAATAAAACAATTAAAATATATTTTGAAATTCGGGTCAAAAGAATTTTTAATGCATTTAGAGATAAAAACATTGCATTAAAGCAAAAAAAAATTATTTAAACATAGTTTTGACATTTTAATGTAAAAAATACCACTTTTCAGGAAATATATGATACCTGGATGTTTTTCTAATTTATTGAATTTTATTTAGATCAAACACGTGGAGGAAATTGTGTCAAACTCTCAATTATTGTAATAATTCGATACATTTTTTAAGAACCGAATGGAAAACAATTTGTTGTTTGAAATCAACATTTATTTCTGTTTTATGTTATTTTGATTAACAAGGAATTGATTATTAAAGGCTCTAATTTAGAGCCACAAATGAATCGATAATTCAATTGGTTGTTTGATAAGAGAAGAGTTGGTTGGACTGTTTGGCTATATTTCTGACTATTTTTGCCAACTTTTAAGTTGAATCCTCTTTAAAACAAATATTTATTTCATGCAAAACAGTTGACACACAATACTGGCACTCATTCCTCTGCGATATGACATATGATTTGATTTATTTTCAGATTCGATGAAAAAAAATTAAAATAAATATTTGTTTGAATTCTTTGGGAATTCCTCAGAGTCTTATGCAATCGGTCAACACTCGTGGTAATGGATATCCCCCGTACTTGCGTGGTGTGACAATAATGACAATAATGACATTGATAACATTGATAACATTGATAACATTGATCATTTCAATTTGTTTTGTAGTAATCAAAATTAATAAATTTTCGCATAATTCAGCGTTTTATCAGATAAACTCTTTTTGAGTTCTTATTTATTTCAATTATTTATTCATTCATTGGTTTTTGTGTTTTGAGATTATTTCACAAAATATTATATCAAAAAAATTTCAATTAAATTCTTAAGACTTTTCACATTAAGTCTGAAGTTCAAAGTTTTGATTAGATATCTAAAGGATTTCCCAAATCTTTTTGATTTAGTTGAGTGTCAATTGAGGACCAACTGATCGAAGGTTTATTTGACTGACAATTGCAAGAAATTACAGACATATCCCCACAATTTAGAGGCCAAAGTATTTCAGAAAATCTTATATCAAAAATATTATGAAATCTTTGGAAATAATTCTGAAATCAAATTATTAAATATTAAATTTTGACCTCTATTTCAAATTATCCAAAATTTCGATACTTTTGTAATAATTAAAAATTATTGTTTAAAATTATATTATCTAATGAAAAGGTACTTTTACTTATTAATTATGACTATAATTAAGTGTAAATGACTGAACAACTGTAATACCTCTACTTTTTATCATTTGATACTTAGAATTGAGTCAATTCCTGATAAATGAAGATATGGTTGGAAGCAACTTGGAACAAATTTGAGACCATTTTATATTGAGATGTAAATCACATTTAAAATGTAAAATATTTCTATGTTTTTGAAATAAATTTAGAAAATAATATCTAATTGATATCTAATCTAATCATTTGTTCAAAACACCATTAAATCAAAGTTAAATGGATTTCAGTTATATTCTGTTTTTCATCACTTCTTGTGACTCAAAATGTGATTATCTATTGATTTGCATTTATTTTGCAATGAAATCAATTTATAGAAATCATTTAAAACCATTTCCTCTATTAATTCAAAAAAGTGTTATGAAATCAAAAATTAATTCAAAAAAAAAAATATTATCAGTATAACTTTACTTACAGCTTTAGTTTACAAACTGTAACTGTAAATACATTTGACTGACGTTTAATTTTTAGGCTCATATTTCAAAACAAAACAATTTTTGGTACATTTATCGAAATATTTTATTCAAATTATCATTTGCTTTGGTTTATCAAAACCGATGAGAGTAATGGTATTTCACTTAATATTGCACTGAATTTCAAAGTTCGCCAAATATTTTGAAGTAAGGGTCGAATAGAGATAATTCTCAACTTTCAATGAAATAGTATTGCATTCAATTTAAACAAAAATAACATCCATTAAGACATTCATTAATGATTAAGAAGTACTCAGCTCTGGATTATGTATTTTTCTGTAAAAAAATAATAATATTTTCGTGAATTCCTTAGATATCTGTCCAAAAATAATTCAAAATATTCAATTGAACTGATGTTTGATTTGTATTGAAAACTATTCTCAAATGTGATCTTTTCATATCTTTTCTAAATATTTGATTTTATTATTTATTTTGATTCAGAGCTCAATAAATACTTTTGAATTTGAAGTGAATGAAGTGATACTTAATATAAAGAGGTGTTTAATAGAGAGGTATTTCCTTTAGAATGAAAAGGAATTTACTGATAGTCATAACAAATGAGTAATCAATTCGAGGAAACGATTTTGTATTCACCGACTCTTCGGAGCCGATCACTGGAATCATTCCGTCAGAGAAATAGGCGTTAAATATATTAGACTTCTTGAGGAGTGATTGGTTCGAACCAAAGACGTAAAATATCATCCGATCCAAAGTGAAGGACAGAACCGAAGGACAGGACTTTTCCAATAATTGATTTATTTAATGAATAAATAACAAAAATATTCTCTAATATAGGGTTTCTTTAAATTATAGATTCATTTTATATTATAACCAAATCATTCATCAATTGATTGAAAAACAAATTCCTTTAAAAACAATTTGAAATACTATTAAACATATGACTTATTTATTAAATAAATTCAAAGTATTAGGTCTGGCCATTGAAGTGCCCGTCTGTAGTACGCCATCATCGGTAACGAGAGTCACTTTATTGAAGATCCCTTGACTGAAGTAATCAGAAATCACAGTAAAACAGTCGTCCGTCTCTTCAATTTGTTTGTCAAACACTTCGTGAATATTCTTAATGTTTTCTAACGAACGGATTTTATTCAATATTTTTCTAAACAAATAATAAAAATATTTTTTCAGTAATTAATTCAAAATTAGATATCAATTGGAAAACAAACCGATTCTCAGGTAAACAAAGCGGACAATCGGAGTCACTCTCGGCGTTATAGCTCTCAAAGCAGTGCTGATGATAGGAATGGCCGCATAGGAAGTGTACAGAAGGCAGTTCCAGCTGATGGTTACAACCGGAACATTTAGTTGCCTGAAATACTTTGAAATTATTCTTCATTTCGTCGATTTGTTGCCTCATTTTTTCGGTATCGTCTTTGAATTGATCGATAAGTTTCTCGTTTTCAGAAATTTTTTCGTTTTCACGCGTCAGCCAACGGATCAAATAGTCTTTAATGACAGCGAGGGTTGACGTCTCGCTTTTGGCCAAAATCTCTATAATCATTATCGGCGGAAGTAATCGCTTTCTTTCGATTTCTAATCAATCGAAACAAAGTTTTAGTAAAATATAAGAAAAATCGTTATTCAGAACAAACCGCTTAATATTTGAATTGTCTTCTCGTTGTCATCTGTTTTGGAGAAATACCAGAGAGCGTCGACCCATAGGTTGGGGTCTTCGTTGCCATATCTCTGACAGGTTTCGAATACTTTATTTCCGTCATTAATCGAAACGAAATGATTGAGAATCGGTTTAAACATTTTCGACTTCTCGTGAAGGTATAGGAGTCCGGCCTCGAAGTGACTCATTTGGCATAAGATCATCGCCTGTTCGACATCGTATTTAGACGTTTCACTCTTCAATATCTTAAGTATTTGTGACTCCTTTATCGCCAAACCCTTTATTTAATTGATTTAAATGAAAACAAATAAAAAAAATATAATCAAAACTCACGTCTTCTTTGATTTCATTTTTATAGGATTGCAAATATAGTTCGAGTAAAGTGTTGTGAACTTCGGGACTACACTCTCCGCCACGGCTTTCAATCATAAACTCTATAAACTCAATCAATTTTGGAGTGTTTTTAACGAAAATATGGATAAACTCTTCCGGATTAGATCGGGTCTGACCGCCGATGGTATCCGAGTCCAAGAGATTTGAAGCTAAAGAAACAAATGATTAATAAATGAAATCAAATTAAGTCAATACCTGTCATAACATTTTCATTCATTTGTGAATCTATTGATTGAAAACAATAATAATTATGAAAAGCCATCGAAACAATTAAATCAAACCATTTGTCAGTTGATATTCAGTGCAAAGCCTTTTGAGGAGTTCTGTGGTCTGATCCGGTTCTTCACTCAACAAAAGTCTTCCGTATTTCTTCATATAATGACTGACTTCAGTCCAAACCATTTGTTTCATGTAATCGATGGCTGCCTTTGCGTCGCACTTGTCTTCCAAACTGATTCTAAAGAACCAGTCGTGCCTTTTGTGCTTTTGGGCCAAATGGAGAGCGTTATCGTAATAGAGTGCCTGACGTAACACTTTGATGGCTATATCGACATCGTATTGACATTTATTGGATTCGCTGTCGTCTGACATCAAGAACTCATCCAATTTTGACTTATCTTTGAGTTTGACGTAACAATTGATGAGAAGAGTTGTGTGGTCTTCGTTGGCCAAACCCTTTCGATGCAATGCCTGGAGATATGCCGTCAGGTTATGGATACGTTGAGCGTCTAAGAACTTGCGGATCACATAACTGGCCTCAAGCCGTCCGATTGTATGGATATACTGAGCGATGGCCGCGTCCTGATCTCCCTTTCTGTACAAATGGTCGCCGTATTGCTTGAAGATGTCTGAGAGGGCGTCCGAATCGTATTGTTGACTCTTCGCCAGTTCTATAGCTAACGAAAACTGATTCTTCTTGAATAACATCTCGAGTTTGGTCTGAGTGTCGCGCTCTCGAAGAAATAGAAGCCTTCCGTCGTTTGTCACCAAATATAGTGAACCCCATTCCCCGATCACTTCACAAACCGAAGGTATGGGCGAAGAATATGCAATGAATTTGCGGGGGATGTCATAAATTGTTATTATATTCATGTTTTCACTTCTGTTGCTGTCATTGGAATCGTTTGCAGTGCCGGTAGTGTTGGAAGCAGTGGTCGTCTCTTTACTGATAACTATTAAATAACTTCTATACCAATAGAGGAGTAGTTTCTCTCCTTCGAAGGCAAGACAGGGACCCCTTTCGTCGGTCTGATAGAAATAAATGGCGTCTTTGCGGCCGACTATGAAAAGTGTTTCCAATTGTTTCGGATCGTTCTTAAGACACGAACAGCGTATATCACATCCAAAAGAGTCGAGGAATGTCTTCGTCTCTTTGTCTCTTGTGGTGACGTTATAACTAATTATCTCATTTCGCGTCGAAATAAATAAAATGTTTTGCTTTTGAACCGTTTTATTGGTCTGAAGGGTATTGTTCTTAAATGCGAGTCCAGTGACAGCGCTTTCAGATATTTTTATCAGTTTTTGTCTACAATTCTTCTCTCGAGTTATGTCTCCTCTGAACAGAATGAGGTTCCCGTCGGCAAAAGCGATGGCTGCCATCTGAAGGCTGTCCAACACATCTATAGTAGTGACCGGCGATGGTATCATTCCAGTGGACAGTCGTATGACACGACAACAGTACGGAACGCCCTCAGCATTCAGTTTCTCGCGATTCCATATTTTGAGGACAGGATTAACCCCCGGCTCGTCGTCACCAATAGTAACCAAATATGAAGTAGAGATGATTTGATGGCAATGAGTTACTATCACTTTGTATGCGATAAACGACGAGAACTGCATCTGTCTGTCGATTACATGAATCCATCCGTTATTGTCGCCAATGATTATATGGGAACCGCCAGAACTCGAACACGTTATCTGTGCCTTCTTTGGATCAGATGACAACATATTAACAACAAATACAATGAAAGATGTCTTACATTCAATAACTCATGCAATGGATTTGTCTCCTCTTTTAGGACTTCTTTATCAAAAAAGTTGAATCTTCGCCACTAAATGAATGTCAAATCTGTTAGTCTTTTGCATATCTTTTAACAATATTTGATAGAAAAGAGTTGAGACAATACCTGAAGAAATGCCATTTCATATGATTTGATCCAAAAATACAATTAAATTGTGTTTTAATTAATGATTGAAATCACGAAATGTTTTTGTTTACAGAAAGGCGTAAATCTTTGACTCAACGGTAGAGGTGTTAACGGATTTATAGTTCAAAATAAGTTTTTTATAAGTTTTTAGATTTTATTATTATTTTACAATAAATTATTGAATTTGATATACAATTGATGTCTAATTATCGTTAAAAATATTTGAGTCACAAATTAGACTATATTTACATTAAAATCAATCGATTTGTCTCCAAATTAGATAACATTTACTGAAAATCACTTCAGTTTTCAAGAATAGTATTCAATGAGAAGCAGTTCCGCAGAGTATGAGAAGCAGTGGACAATCGGTGCAGACATTTGAGGACAGAATTTGTACCAAAAAAAATATAAAACTTTAAAATCGATAGAAAAGCAATAAAAAGGTTAATTGTTTTTATTGCCGGTCATATCACTGATACAAATCCAATTTGAGTCAAAGTTTTCCTTCCAAAGACTCACTTTATTATCACCGCCAGAGACGGCGAGGATGTTGCCCATAATAGACCAAGACACGTGCCAAACTACATCATCAAACGTATGCAATATCTTATAACTCCAATTGGAACTGTTGGGTGAGTCCATAGTATTGGTCCAAATGATGACTCGCCTGTCCTGCGAACAGCTGGCGATATAGCTCTTCGGGAGTCCAATACTTGGAGCCCACGCCACGTCTCTGACCCAATCCGAGTGGGCCTCCAGTCGTTGCTCTTCAACCCATTTCTCGTCTGATTCGTCGTATTTCCAAATTTTGACCAAATTATCGCATCCGCCGCTGACGAACCGACGAACCAATTGTTTGTTTGTCGGATCACTGCTCCCAATGGCTGGTATAGCCGGTCCCCAACTCACGGCATTGCATCCAATAGAGTGGGCGTTACTTATCTTCTTCGCGTCCCAAATGCCATCACCTGATCGATAGATAATTTCAATCAATTTCTGTGATAATTAGGTTTCACTTTGAGTCACATAAAGGGAATGACTTAAAGGCGACTAATTGTCGGTTAATGTCTGCACTCTATCTGACTCTAACACTCATTCATAAGAGCATTAAAGTAAAGGTGAGTGCAATCAAACACTTAAACAATTAATTGATACATACCTTGACTGGAGAGGACGGAAATGGCGCCGTCAGAAGAGGCGCAGACCAGCATTAGTCCGAAGTCTTGTGGCGCCCAACAGACAGAGTTGACGGAGGAGTCGTGGTTGAGGTGTTCGTAAGCCTTTTCCCATCGATTCGGTGACACCTCTTTCCAAATGATAACCTTTCGGTCATAACTACAAGAGGCCAACAAATTGGCGAACTTTGGATGAGCCCAACCTATCTGCCAGACCGGACCCTCGTGTCCCACAAGAGTCTGCAACAGATTCTGCTGTCCATTCGTTATCTCAAATATCTTAACAGTTCTGTCTGAAGAACAAGTGGCCAATCGGGTGCCGTAATAGTCCATCTGCGCGTCGTGTATCATATCGTCGTGAGATGTGTCCACTTGTGACACAACGGACACCATTTTCAACACTTTTAGAAAATCAATTCAAATCAATATTCAATTCATTTAAATAATAATTTAATTAATTGTTTTTATCGGTTTTCCGGCGTTTTTTTCAGACAACAGTCTCTCCTTTTTTGAAGAAATGGTAGAAAACGTGGAACTAATGCCTCACTTATTGTCGTTCAATGATTTACATTAAAATCAATGCTTTATTTTCTGCAATACTTTTGCAATGGATTTGAGTCCTCTGTTTGTCAAACGCCTCACAAAACCAATGATTTCATGAGTTTTTGTCCCCTTTTTTGAAACTCATTTCAATAAACCATTGATTTTAAGTTTTTGTTATTTTATTAAAAAATTCTTTAAATTCCTGAAAAAAGTCCAGAATTTGCACTAAAATTGAAAGTATTTGTTTGAGTCCATAATGTTTTGCAATTTCTTTTGAATGTTTTGTTAACTTTAAACCTATTAATAGCATCCATATTTGCTCTCTTAATATTATATTCTAATTATCCAAGATTATAGTTATTCAACATTTTCACCAGTCATTAGTAATGAGTCATTAAAATAGTTTTCATTAAAAGTGGAGAATATTTGTATTTCAACTGAAGTGGAATTCAAATCATTTGCAGTAATTCTTTGGTATATTTCGTATGATTTTCATCCGAAGTGTTTGTAATAAAACATTTATGATCAAGGTGAATGATCAAGGTAATTTAGATTTTATCAATAATTACTTGAATTTTGCAATTGACGCTTCGTGTGAGACATTCATAATATTTTGTGATCAATTTTTTGGTTTGAAATGATCAAGGATGCAATTAGTTAATCTAAATTGACCAATTTGATTTTTAATTGGCTCCCGATGTCGATCAAATTGATTCGGTTCTCACCGTTTGCTTTATTTTTGGCAATTGGTTGAGAATCACGAAAATTAAATATTAATTTTATTTTTACCTCAATTTTGGTTTTCATTATAAGTTCATTGAGTTTTGATTTGTTTCTCAGATTATTATTCATTTAAAAATATTTTCTATATTTGAATCTTAATTAACAGTCATTTTGTTATTAATTAGATTCAAAACTTTTGATCGGATTTCAACATTTGTTTTTGTGTGAAAACCTAAACCAAAGGCCAGTCTTAAGGGTTTTTAGTGTCTCTTATATCAGAATTAATTTCTAACAATTTATATGATTTTTGTGATAAAAATCCTTTACTTTCCAATTGATACCACAATTGGGACAAATAATTGAATTATTCATTGAATTTCTCAAAACAGTTCAAAGAGAGGAATAAATTAGTTGTTAATCAAAATAATTATTGTTTCGATGCTTTTCACTAATAATTACTATTTTCAACATATTTTATGTCATTTTCTGAATTAATTTAATTCTTTTTGATTAAAATCTATAAAAAGGTTTGAAGTCAGAGATGCCGAAAGGGATTAACCACTTGAGGTTTAAGAGCGAACCCCCGAGTCTTCTAAAAACCATAAAATTTATTGCCATTAGTTCTCAAATTATATATCTATTAGTTATATAAACTTTTTACTATTAAGTTACGTAACCTAGTTAATTTGGTTGTATTGTTGAAAGATTTGAAAAGAATTCCAACCAATCTATCATTTATTGTCATTTAAAGTGACTTATGTTGTGCTGAGTAACCCATAAAACTAACAAACAATTAGAAGAAGTCCTTGAATTTAAATTAAATAAATTATTTTGAAAACCCTCTCAAACTGTTTTCAATTGAAGTTCAGATGACTTAACAAATAAATATATTTCTCGAGGATTTCGTTCAAATCAATTGACTTATGAACCAAAAAATACATTTCCAATACATATTTGTCTTCAATACAATCAATTGATATAATAATAATAATTTAAATTTTTGATTAATTCCCTGCAATAGTCGTAACGCATCAACTCTTCTCTCTTTTTTGGATCAGGTTTTGTGACAAAGCATTTATATTATTGTATTTAAAATATTTATTTCAATGAAATTGTTTGCAATTTTTCATTTTTTCAATGCAAAAGTTTTATATACAAAACTTTGATTGACACAAATAACTGTGAATTTTGTATATAATTTGGTCAGAATTTGTGATATAACTCAGAATAATGTCGGACTCACAACAGTTTGTCACAAAAATAATCAAAAGACCTTTCATTCCGTTTTGGGAAGTATTGCAACCGACTGTCGATATTAACACCTGTGTTGTTGTTAAGGGAAGGGTTCCTCGATTTGCCAATCAGTTTGTCTTCAATTTCATTGTCGGACAAGAGATCAGTAGTTTTGCTCGAAATAGTGAAGACATTGCACTTCAATTCAATCCTCGTTTTGAAGACGAAGGACTGGTATTCAATAACAGCAGAATTGCAAACCATTGGGGTTTCGAAGAGAAGATCAGAAAAGAGTTTCCTTTCTCCAGAAATAAATGGTTTGAAGTGAAGTTCGTCGTCAAAGAGTCTTATATCAAAATATTCATCGATGGCAATGATTTTGGCCTTTATTTGCATAGAATTCCCTTTCAATTCATTGGTATCTTCAGTATTGAGGGCGACGTCGAAGTAGACTCTGTTGTCTTCGCCAGAGATGTCGTCAATCAGATAACTGAACAAAGAGTTAAGAGTCAAATGATTACTAACGGAAATATCAACGAAGAAAAGAGTCTAAAAGTGATGTCCGAACCGGAAATCAGACAACAAATTGACCACAACTTAAACATCTATACGAGTAATCACTCGGTCGTCGATAATATGGTTTTGTCTCAAAAGACTATATACAACCCTCCCCTTCCTTTTTGTGAACCCGTTTTTAACAGTTTGAAGAGCGGAATGACTGTTACCGTTAATGGACAGACAACTGAAGACCCAAAGCAGTTCACAGTCCGTCTTCAATGTCCGCCATCGTCGACGACAGACATTCCCGATGTGGCCATTAGTTTGACCATAGATTTCGAGTCGAAACAAATTCGGAGAAAGTGTCGAATCGATGGTAAATGGCTTAAAGAAGAAGAGGAAAGCCTTTTCTTTCCCTTCAAAAGGAGTGCTTCTAAACAATATTTTGAGCTAAAGATAGAGATAAACGAAAACCGATTCATAATTACATTTAATGGACTCCATTTCGCAGAGTATGTGTCCCGTATAGTGGACTACAGTCGGTCCCATATGCTTGAAATTGATGGACACATTCACCTGATTTATGTCAAATTTGACGCATCACTCGTAGATTCACTTTAATTGTTAATTGAGTTTATATTTAATACTAATAAAGATTTTATTTATTTATTTTATTTCACTTAAATTGAATTAATTTTATAAGAAATAGTTTCAAACATTTATTCTTATGTTTTACTAAATTTGTTTTAATCAAAATAATTACAATTTTCAATAAATTTTTGATTCAGTATTAAATTTCTCTAAAAAATGCATATTCGTAGAACAATTGGAACTAGCTCAACTATCCTGGATTGTTCTTCAAGACAAACAATTAATTTTGAATTATCGTCGAATCAAAGAAAAATATTATCATTGAATTTATTTTAGTTTTATTTTTGAATTTATATTTGAATATAAGTACTTATTTAATTACCTTGTTCAACTTTTATAATGACGCAAAGTTATCAAGATAAAAGATCTAATCTGAATGATGATACAAACCATTAATAATTAAATTTTTTCGTGTCATATATTCCGTCAAAAAAGGCCATACCCTGAGAGCCGGCTCTAATTTTTGGACACGATCTCCAATTTATTGAAAACACGTTATTCTTATAAAGCCTTTTATATTTCAATATTTATTTTATATTAATTTAATTATAGTTTTTTTGTTTGTTTTTCATTTCATTTTTATTTTTTTATTGAAACCAACAAAAAGAAAGAGTTTTTTCTTCATTTGATTCAAAAAATTAATTTATTTTCCAAAAGAGTTATCAAAAGATGAATCGTTTTTTAGGCTCAAAATCATTAATAAAACACAAACTCACGATTAGTTTTGATATAATTTTCTAATTAAAACTAAACCAAAATAAGTCGTGAGTCTAATAAATCCATATCTGATCTCTGAGTTTACCTTTATTTCAATGAAATTTGTATTAAAAACAAATAAATTTCATTTAAATAATAAAATAATAATTTAGTGATTCGAGTAATGATTGCTTTAAACTGCGATCATTTGATTAATTAAGGGATTATTTTTGATAAACTGACAAATTTTGTGAATATTAAGCTCATTTTCGTGAGTTCTCTAAGTATTTCATAAACTGATCCGGAATGCGATTGAGGACATCCCTCACCGTCTCATTGATCATATTTTGCCAATCATTACATTTTGGAAGACTTTCGATTGAAACTACCTAAAATTTTTCCAAGATAAAAATTAGACTATCGTTATCTTTCAAATGGCTAGATAATACCTCGATGTTATTTCTATTGTCCAACTTTTCGCTGTCGTCCATCATTTTTGTGATGTCTTTCATGTCTTTTCGATTTTGGCTCAGATTTACATCAATAATGAGGACAGATATCGGACTCGAATTTGTTTTGTCGATAATGTGCTCCAAATTTTTCATCACTCCTTTACACAGATTTGATGTCATAATCATGAGAACAGAATACCGACAATTTTTGATGGAATCACTTTCGACCAGTTTTTCAACGGATTCAATACATCTATCGACTGTCGTCTCAATATTGAGCGACTTTTTAACTCCCGGTTCAATACTTTTGATAATTGAGTCAAAATCGATAAGAATTTGTTCAAAATTATTGTAAAATCCATTTGTTTTGAATTCGTTTGATTCGCTTTCGGGAAAAATAGCGTTAAAACCAGAGGCCGTCCAAATGTTTTGCCGATTATATTGACTTATAATTTGACAAAAACTTCTTATAAATGATTTGAAAATATGACAATCAGTTGAATCAAACGAAGAGCCCTTTTGAATGTCGCTCCAGAAGTCTTTTAAATGAAGAGCAGAAGTGAAGTCAACGGCGATATTGACATTGAATTGCAATCCGCTTCTGAGGTAATCGAGGAAAGACTCATCGCTTTTGATGGATATGTTGTCCAAAATTACGAAACCAGAGTTTAGATAAGAGTCGATATCCTGAGCCATTTTATCAGCATTTATCAGTTCATATGTGTTATCATCTAATGTACCGTTAATTAATTGATCCAAAGTTGTAGTAAAAGAACCGATATAATCAATTTTATCCCCGATTTTGATATCCGAGTCCCAATCGAAACAATCAAATTTTAATTGCATTTTATTATTTGACTGACAAAGAGTTCTGGACTTCACTTTGAATGGCTTCCAAACTGGAGCTACATTTTGCTTAACGACTTCACTCTTGTAAACTTCGGTTAAGTTTCCGTTTCCATCAATATTTGAGATCACGAAATATGGGTCCGACTGACGGAACAAATCCTTTTTGTCCAGATTTTTACCACTGAATTGCAAAGTAATGGTCTCTTTCGTAGCCTCTGTCTCTCTATAACTGATCATAAGTTTTCCGATCTTTTGTTTATCCGATTTAATGGCTTTCATTGTGAAGCCATCCTTTGCTGACAACAATTCAATTAACGATACTTTCGTTTCACCGATTTTTGTTAAACTCAAATAAGTATCGAATCTTAAGGTTTGGATTTCTGTGAACTTATAGGCGATTATAAACCGTTTACTCCAATCCGGGTTAAGACAGTCCTCATTGAACTCTGTTTTATCGATTTCGATGAAGTTTTCCATCAAACCATTGCTCATTAAAAGAGTACATCTAAGGGACAGTTGTTTCTTCTGATCCGTTGCAATATTTAAGCCCCGGGCAGAGACTCCGATAGCAAATTGAGAGGTGGAAAACATTTTACACGAAAAATATCGACTGTTTATAAAACACTAAAATTGTTTATTCACTTATTTTTAGTACTTATTCCTAATCGAGTGAAACACAGAATTGAATATATTTTACGATAAACTCTAAAACTTATTACTTTTTTTATTGTCTATTGTTTTGTCTGAATAATGAATAGATTATCGCATTAAACAGATAATAATTATTTGATCGGAGATAATATTTTTTAGTCATTACTTTGCGTCGATTTCAGAGGAAATTAATTTTTTGTCATAACATTTGTCTACAAACAAAACATCAAAAGGAAAATAAAATTAGGCACTACTCTCTTTAACTAGCTAGTAAAATAATCAAGTTTTATTTATATCAAGTTTATCAAGATTATTTTTCAATTATCTGATGGCAATCGATTAATCGTGATTTTCATCACTTCATTAATTATAGTTGAAATGAGTTTTAAAACTATTGTTTAGAATATTTTTATTTAAAACCAATAGAAGAGTCAAATATTAACTAATAATAAATCCGTTCTATTATTGAAGAAATTTTACGCTTTTATTGTTTTCTTTTTTGTATGTCTTTTTTAAGGGGGTCTGAAGGGGGCGTTAAGTTAGATCCTGGACTTACAGGTTTTGAACAATTTATTGAGTCCTCTCTATTATATTAGTAGATTAAATGCTTATTCTGATAAGTAAAGCAATTTTAACTCATTATTGTAATTAAGTTTTCAAATTTGATGGGCTTTTTGTATGAGTCTATAAGTGTGTGCCCTAACGAGTTATACCGCCTCTCATTTAATTGAGGGACAAATCGATTAATATTTTGCAAATAATTTTCAATTGTCTTTAATAAAGACTCTTTATATTTGATATACCGATCTATTGAGTCGATCATAATTATTATGAAATCATCAAAAACTCTAAAATTAATTGATGTCCGCTTTTTGACGATTAATGTTAAATAAGACAAGAGTTCAATAAATTATCTATAAATTGAGTAAATGTTTGTTCAGGTTATCTGTTATCCGGAAATTTACAAAATGTTACATTTTTTTCAATTGTACGTCACATTCAATGATAAGGTATTAAAATAATTATATAATAAATAATTTCGTTGAAAAATTTCATTCACATATCAATTAATGGTCTATTGAAGACTAAGTCAGTTATGAAACTACTTTTTATACCTCTATTCTGTGCTCTTATATCGGTGTCATTTGGGTGCAGATGCGCCCCATTGAGAGTCGACACCTATTTCTGTAATTCTGATTTTGCGATACAAATAAGAGTCAAATCTGAAAGACATGATCCCAATAGTGAGGATCAGCTCAACTCCTGGTATGACATCGAAGTCGTAAAAGTCTACAAAACTAACGATAAAGTGACGAAAGCGTTTGCCTCGGGACAGGTATGGACGGGACAGAACGGCGCCACTTGTGGTCGAGTCTTTGAATTGAATCAAAATTATATAATTACCGGTTATTTGGATCCACAAAATAATCGTCTCCGGACCCACACCTGTACTTTTGGTCGACTCCTCTCTAACCTGAGTAATGAAGAGAAGGAATTCTACGAAAACACATATAAATCGATTGATTGCTCGAAATTAGTTAATTAAACACAATTTTGTTTCAAAGGATTTTTCTCTCAACTGATATAATCTTTCAATTATTTATAAAAATCTAATTAAAAAACCGATTTGTTTGCGAAGAATGCAATTAATTTTAATTAACATTCTTTTAAATGTTGATATGTTTAGCAGTTTTTCTACTTTTTTTCGAAGTAATAAATAATATATTTCTGATTAACTCTAAAAATCTATTCCTCTATAAGTAATTTAAAGTGAATATTCATAGAATCAAATGATTAGATAATAGAAAAACGTGAGAATTATAAATGTTTTTGGTTTTTCTTAAATCTATTTCTCATTAAATTTGTTTGAATTAATGACATTTGTTTTGAAGTCTATTTAATTTTTGCTTTCAAACAGTTTTTTCGTTTTGTTAAATGGCTTTTGCTTTTTGGAAAAACTGAACAATCATTTAATTATTAGAATTATTAATGACTTTAATAAATACATACTTTTTTTTGTCTGAATGAGCGCTTAATCTTCAAAACTTATTGCGAAAATATAACTGTTATTTGATTCAAATGTCAGGAATTGAAAACATATTTGTTTTGTATTTAAAAGTATTTGATTTCAAAATTAATATTTTTTGTCAAATATTAGTTTTAAAACTAAATTACTTTTATATCAAATACGAGTTTTCAAAGTCATTGAAAGCATCGACTTATTAACGATTTTAGTATTTATTGGTTTGATATCGACATCGATTGCCTGCAAGTGTAGGCCCTTCGAGTTGGACCACTTCTACTGTTCATCTGATTATCTGATCAAAGCAAAGATCATTACCGATAAACATAAGAGTAAAGAACAGAGCGATGGTCTGCACAATACCTGGTATGGAATCACTGTCGAAGAGATTTACCATGATGGTTTTAATTTGTTGGCTAACAATACCAATTTCATTAAAATCTGGACACCCGAAAGCTGGGCCAACTGTCGACGTTATTTGATTAGAGACGAGACTTATATACTCTCGGGAAGGGTTGTCGACAATCAGTTGAAAACCACTTCGTGTGAGTTCGGGAAAATGTGGAAGAATTGAGTGATGACGAGAAGAAATTTTTGATTGACATTAAATTGCAACCAATTGACTGCCAACCAAAAGTTGGTCTCAACATACCACACTCTTGATCTTTTTATAATCAATGAAAATTATTGATTTTATTCAAATGATCAAGTACAAATGATGGCTAATGAACCTAATTTAAATTTTATAATGATCAAGGCTAATCAAAATTGCTTCGAATATAAAATCTATTTCTCATTAAATTTATTTGAATTAATGACATCTGTTTTGAAGTCAATATATCGTTAATGTCTTTCATTTAATGATTTCAATTAATTTTATTTTTTTACTGAAAACTATTGATTTGTTGAAAATTTTTTAATCATTTTTATGATCTAAGATTGCTATCTATTTGTCCCTGAATTAGAACTACCTCTCAGTTCTAGGAATTGATGACTAATATTGGCGACAAAAGTAAATATCAAACTTTTTATGACATAATTGAATAGACTGTAGGCGTATATACTAAACAAACATTAAATCAGTTATTGAATCGCTTTTCGCTTATAAATTGCAAATATTGAGCTCAAAGTCATTTTTGTTTAGCACTGAAAACATGAACTTATTGTCGGTTTTCTTATTTATTGGTCTGATTTCGGTGTCAATCGCCTGCAAGTGTCGGCCCTTAGAGTTGGGTCAATACTACTGTCACTCCGATTATATGATCAGAGCTATGATAACAACTGATAAACAGGACTCAAACGATGAAGATATGGGAAGACATATGGTGTGGTATGGCTTCAAAGTTGTACAAGTTTATAAAGACAAAAACAATTTGCTGAACGAGACAACAAAAGAATATAGAGTTTTGACATCCGAGAGCTCCGCCTCCTGTGGACGCTATTTGACTAAAGATGAATCCTATATATTGTCGGGAAGTGTCAGCGAATCTAAACTGAAGACCTCTTCGTGTGATTTCGGCCGAACTATCGAAGAACTCAATGATAACCAAAAAATGTTTTTCGAACAAAAGAAATACGAATCTATCAAATGTCAAGATGTTGAAGAACAATAACTGAGCTTGATACATTGATACATTGATTTATTATTATCCTAATATTTTATTAAAACCTTTAAAATCGAAGAAATAAAAGAGCAAGTAAATAATTTTTGATTTTTTTTTCGAGAAAAGTTATTTTTAATTGTTTACAATAAGTTTATAAACAAATTAAATTGATTTTTCTTTGTCTAAACTTTCGGTTTCTTCAGTGTTTTTGTACTAAAAATAAAGATCACTGTCTTATGTCATCCCTTGAAAGCAGTGAAGGCAGTGAAGACTCATTTTAATAATTTTTGTCGTTTTACACATTTTACACATTTAACTCAATTTTAAAAATAAACGAATCGAAAGAATTTCTGACAAATGTTTTTAAGTAAATACTCTTTTAGTTGATTATTTGCACAACTCTTCCACTCTTTACACAAAGTTTTTTCGTAGTTCTCAATTGATTTCAGTATATCTCACATATCAGTCGAGTTATCATAAAATCATTTAAAACATGAATTTTTTATTGATTTTGACACTAATTTGTTGGATATCTTCGTGTATGGCCTGCAGTTGTATGCCTTTCACTGTTGAACAGCACTTTTGCAAATCTGATTCAATTTTTCAAATGAGAGTCATTTCCGACAAACAAGAGATCGACACCAAAGACAACGGTTTAGTCTCTTTTGGCATCAAAACCGAGAAAATATTCAAAAGCAATGAAAAAATCAATAAAAAGCTCGACTCTGACTCTAAAATATGGACATCAGATAGTAGTGCCTCTTGTGGTCTGACTTTCATCAAAGACGAGGTCTATATCGTTGCGGGATATCTCGTCGACAATAAATTGATGGCCTCTTCGTGTGGTCTCCACAGAAAAGTTGATGACTTAGAAGAAGAAGAAAAGAAGTTTTTTGATGAGGAATACCATTCAGTAAAATGTGAATAAAAGTGGGTTTAGCTCTCAGTTTAAATCAATTTTGTTTTGCTTTTATAATAAATGTTTTTTTATTATTTTCATTAATTATTTATTTCAATAATAATTTCCGAATAAAAAGTATTTGAATTATAATTTGTTTTACTTTAAAGTCGTCAGTCATTCAAATTAATGACCAAAATTGATGGCCTATTCTCTTGGTTTTGATTTTATTGAAATTCAATCTAAATTTGTTTCACTTGATGTCAGGGATATGCAAGTTTAGTATCAGAAAGGATTGACCCGAAACTCATTTTCCAAATATAGTTATTTTGGAAAATATTTGAAAATAAAGTTTTAATGTTTAGACAGAAAAATAATATTGAGTTTTTAAAACAACAACACTTACAAAATGGGCAAGATAAAGTAGCTCCAAATTGTCATATGGACTTAGTAATTGTCCTTGTGCATCTCTGTTTTCCATTGCGAATTAATTTTTTGAATATTTATCTCAGAGTTGATGTGAATGTGAATTAAATCACTTATATATTCGATCGTCAGATAAATAAAATAGAAATGAATTGAATTTTAATCTAATCTGATATCAATTCAATGACTTTGAGTTGGAGTCGATTGAAGTTATTTTGACGCAAGTATTAGATAAGAGTATCAGAAGGCAGACAGAAATCTAATATAAATAATACAAATGAGTCGAGAGTATAATATCGAGGAATTTCCTAATTATAAAACATAAGAAAAATACTTTTCTTTTACAAACTTTTATTCAGTTTAAGGATTTATGAATGACTTAAGTAAAGTCGAGAAAAGAAGATCCTGTTTGTGCAAGGTCAATCAGGTCTCTACTTAACATCCCTTTGAATTTTCATTTGTAAATAAACCCAATTTTAGTTGAATTTTAATATTTTATTATCTATTTTATTGACCTAAAGGTCATCTCTTCTTAAGTTGACGTCTCATTTGAATTTAAATTTTTGAGAACAGTTTTGGTAGAACTGTCTCTCAGTATAAGTCAATTGTCGAGTGATTAACAATATTGGAGTCAAAATGAAAACTACAATTAATTGTCTGCCAAACGAAATCATAATTAAGATAATCTCAAAGCTATGCGTTTACGACAGAATCAGTTGCCAACAGGTCTCTCATCGATGGCAACAATTGTCTCATATTTTTATGGCAGACATAAAGACATATAGTTTTGGACATCACAAGAGAATATGTGATGACACTGACCACGAAGTCTACGATTCGAGAGGTCTGACCATTTGTTTTGAGAAACTGATCAAAATATTAGACGAAAGATCAATAATCAAGCAAACATTGAATTTGACGCCTAGACTCAAATGTCTTAACCTCTATTTGAGAGACAGTCAGAGCGTTGACATTATCAATGATTTTTGCTCTGACATCGAGTGCCTCACTTTGATATCATTTGAGGATCAGGTTATGCTTAACGCCATACCTATGATCTCGAAGTTTGGAAATACTTTAAAACATCTGAAGATCAGCGACGAGTCGCGAGTCATTAGACGCAATGGTTTGGAGGATCTGATGGCAGGAATGCTCTCCCATTGCACTCAATTACAAGTTTTCCATTTGTTTCGCATTCAATTGAATTCAAAAAGCTGTCAAATGTTGAGCTCAAACATAAGAGAGATAAGTACTCAAGTCGGGTGCTCTTCGATAGAGGCCCTCATCAAAAGTAAAGTCTATGAAAATGTGGAAAAACTTTTGATCCGAAAGTCAATCATAAACTCGAATCGAATGGAGACTATCTGTCAGTCATTTATTAATTTGAAAAAGTTTTATATCGACTCCTATTCCGATTGCAATGACTTTACTTTTTTGTCATTAATCGGACGAATGAGAAACTTAGAGCACTTGGAAATCAATTTTCTACCGAAACTTCACAACGACTTTGTCTGCATCGATGACTTATTGTCTGATTTGTTTGTAAACTGCACTAAACTCACCGAAATAACTCTGAGCTGTTGTGCGAATGTTAGAGTCACTGACCAATCTCTGACCAAAATGAGCGCATTTTGTACTCAACTAAAAACTATAAACTTTTGGAAGTTTGGAGATATGACTGGAGTCAGTCCCGTAGGCATTGAAGCACTGGTATCGTTGACTAAACTCCGTTATCTAACTTTGGACGCAATGATCTTCAGAACAGATCAATACCTTTCGTATTATTATTTTCAAAAATTATTTAAATTGAATCCAAATTTGAGTTTTATTTATCTATTCGTTAATCAAATGAATAGAATATAAAAAAAATTAGAAAATAATCTTTTTATTACTTAAACTAATTATTTGACGCTTAGAGACATTTTAAATCCGACAGTTCACTTATTTTTAAACTAATTTATTGTTGTTCTAGGTAATTGTTACCAATTTTATCCGATATATTGACATAATTTCTCTTTAATTCTAAGTATAAATCAATTTACGGCTCAAATATTGTTATACAATATTTTTGGTCTTTTATAGACTTCGAGACTAATTTCTCATAACTTATCTGTACTTTGATTTGCAATGATTTGCAATAAAAACAAAATAAAGTCTTTGATAACAATTTTCAGATTAAAAATAATTGATCGCAATATTAATTCAAATATATATTCACTGATTTGAACTCTGGTTTCCGATTTGTTATACTTTTATGTTTTGTTTCAATTTTTTTTATTCTATTCCTATTAGAAATCAATGAACTTCACAAATACTTTAAGCTTTTTTCCTATTGATTTGCATTTGAGTCAAATCCAATACTTTTTTTATTTCGGAAAAACTATTCATTCAATTCAGTTATCGATTCTATTAATGCAATCAATCATTGATTAAAATGAGAGTCACTTTTCAGTTCAGACCAAATGCTTGATTCAAATGAATTGTTTCACCGATTTTAGTGACACAACACTTGATTGATGTTCGTATCAATAATTATAATATTATAGCAATGATTTAATTTTGAATATTAAGTGATTTTGCTTGTTCAACTTAAGTTAACCTTAGCGGAAATAGCCAAGCTCAATAAAACCTCAAAACGGAACAGATAAATTTCCAAAATTAAATCAGATGGTGAGCTATTTCATTTTTTTGAGTTCATTTTCAAGGCAAATCTTACTCGAAAAGCGTTGGTAGAAACTTCCTAGTTTATGTAGAACCTGGGAAGTTACCTTGTCTATAATTTTATTTCGACAAAAGGAATAAAAATATAATTTACTGTCAATTCAATAGGAAATCAAATTATTCCGAATAAAATTGAATTCAAGTTTTGAAAGAAATCTAATATTTTTTTCGTTACTTTTTTTAATCTGAGATTTTACTGATAAAAGTTTGAAATTATCGGAAATTATAACTTTTATTCAGTTTTTTAACTCAAATGAGACCAAAAAAGAGAAATGAGTTTTTATTTTACTGGAAAAATGCGTCAGGTGTTCAAAGAACAGGACAATTAATTTGATACAAATTTTGAATTTATTTATCCTAAATATTACATAATTGCGATATCAATGAGTGCTTGGATTATAGGCTACGAAATGATAGATGATTTTCTCTGGTAATTAATAAAATGAATTGAAACTAACTTTATTTAAACACAACTTAAGGCTAATGTGTTTTCTGAGGCGAAAAATATGTGAATAAAGTGTTGAAAAAAATCGGTTAAAATGTTTTTCTGTTGATTGAAATCTTGGGAAACATTTTGTTATTAAAACTGATTGACTTTGAGATGCATTCAAATTCAAATTTTAATCATTTTTATGCTATTTATCAATACCTTCCCTATAGTCGTCTTCTCCACTGATTTTCTATTTATATTCAAAAAATATAATTTATTTTTCGTAAAAACAGTTTTTTGTGCAAATTTTGTTTAGCGTAGGCTTTAAGTTATAGAAGGGACTGGTTTTCAAATCGGAAAGGGTTTGGGTTTGGGTTATGACTAGTAATTAGAAGAAAACTTTTAAATAAAAGCCCAATAATTCATAATAAATGCGACTCTTTTTTTAGTTGTTTTCCTCAACTAAACGGTAATATTTGATGTCTGGCCGTCAAAACCCATGAATTAATGGTTAAAAAGTTTCCCAAAACCTTTGGTTCCGAGCAATAAGTCATTGAATTTTGAAATTTTTGAAATAATAATCACTATCTCTGAACATCTCTGAGTAAATCAGCCAAAAGTTCATTCGATAAGTAAGACCATTCTATTTAAACGATCTTGCTCAATTGCCCCAAAGTTTAAATCAATATAACCTGATTATAGCGATCAAACAAAGGGTGAAACACCACTTCCGTCTCAGTTGTGGTTACAGTAAATAATTTTTTTTTGAATCGCTTTAAAACCAAAAGTGTAACAAATTTATTGAAACCTAATTAATTAATAATGGTAAAAGCAATATAAGCAAGCAACAATTAGATACTGGAGGCTATCTATTCACTATTTAATGCAAAACATTTGTAAAATTCAAAAATTTTAAGTAAACAAAAAGTTATCCAAAAAAACGAGGAAATAATAATAATTTATAAACAACTTATCAATAATTATGATTCATGTATCTAGGTTCATTTATTTTTTGAAACAAATTTGGCTCAAAGTTTGATATCTTCAACAGACGGATAAACTCCGGGCAAATTAATAGAAAGTCAACGTTCCTTGATCATTAAATTGAAAGCGTCCCAAAATAGGCTGAAACCCTCTTTTAGACATTCCTCTAATCATTGATTAATTGAAGATATGATTGTTATTTAATGACTCTTTCAATCGAGAAAAGGATCTTAAGCCTAGACTAGCCCAGACTCAACAGAAATCATAATTATTTCGATCTCATTATTGATTGCAAGACATTCACTAAATCTAATTAAATGTATTCCTAAGACTCGTAACCAAAAGAGTCGATGAAATGACAACTAATCTGATAATAAATTATAGAATTGAAAGAATAAAAAGAAAAACTCAATAAATAAATAAATAATTACATATTTTTTCGTTTTAAATGAATTTCAATGAAATAGTTTTAATGTTCTGTTAATCTTCTTATCAACAAAATTGTATTAAATATTGAATTGAGTGAAGAAGTGAACCACTATTTAAAAAAAACAGACGTTCATTGAATCATAGATCAGGTCTGGAAAAATTGATTCAGAATTTTATACCAAGGCAAAAAAAACAAATGAAATAAATGATTGAAATTGAATTAAATAAATGAAAACGTTTTAGAAATTGGCATAAAATCCAGTTTTGCTTTACTTATTAAATAACGTTTGAATTGATTTGAAATAAAAATAGAGAAAATACTTTGAATTCAGAGAAAATAATTAATTTCATTGAATTAATTGAAATATAGAGCGACTCATGATTTCGATCAGTAAACCATAATTTGGAGGTCAACTCAAAGTCTAATAAAAAGATTTGTTTCGGACATAAATATTCAAATTGAAAATAACTAAAATAGTGACACATTATTGGCTTTGAGTTCATTATTCTCTATCAAAGTGTGAGAAAAATTATATCTAATAAAAACAAACTGTATTTAATCGGATTTCTATTCATTTATTCAAATCATAATTATTTTAACTGAAAACAAGACTAAAAGCTATTCCTCTCATCTCAAGTGTTGGCTCAGGTATTGGTGTTAAATACATTTGTGTATCACTTGGAGGTCCTGTTTGTTATTCATTGATCCAAATGAATGAAAACCAGAGAAAATCCCAAAACAGTCACTGAGAGAGACGGGTCCTCTCTTAAGGTATGAGAAGAAATGAAATCTAAATTAAATTAATGTCCCATTTTGTAAATATCCTCAAACATAGTATCGATATTATAATAGTAAAGCTATTTATTATCTAATCTAAAAAAGTATACGATTTGTCAAAAGTAAACCATTTATTCCTAAATAATAATTATTGTGATTATAATGTTTGTGATTGACATCGATTTCTAATAAAAAATATATATAAAACTGTTTGAAAACATTTATTTGTTTCGCAATAAAAGTAAATCAATTCAAAAGTGATGCAAATGAATGGGAGACTCAATGAGACTCAAAATGAGAATAGTTTTCCACATCTAATGATGTGCTCTCAGTTGTCAGAGTAATGCTCTTTTGCTCTTTTTATTGATAATATCTTTTAATATTCTGAGCTCTGGTTTCTTTAATTGACTCCTACTTTAAAAACATTGGTTTTTCTATTGAATAACTGATTCATAGTTCAGATATTATTCAAAGATTTGCCAAAATGTCACAAATGTTTGTAATGAGACTAAACTTCTTAATTTAGTTTTAAAATTCATATCATTTGAGACTATATTTAAAGTTAAAGACTTGAAACTTAAAACTCATAAATCAAAGACTCCGTCCCTCAAAAAAAAAGAACACAAAACTAATGGCAATAGTTATCAAATATATTTCACACAAATCTGTTTTAAAATAACCTTTCATTACATGGCTTTCATCAGTTGATCTCTTATTTTGAAGAAATAATAAATTTGTTTTTATAGATAACACAAAACAATAATAGTTTCCAATAGTTTTTAAGATTCACGTCAAGTATTTATTGTAAACAAAAAAATATTTTAAACAATTATTTGTAATAAATTATAGGAAACAATGCGAATAATTTTGCATAAAAATACGGATAAGATTTGTATTTATAATTGAGTTTTGTTTTGCGAACTCTTATCATGACTTTTGAGTCAATGGTTTCAATATTATACAACAATTCACTGCCTTTTTATCGAAACGAATAATCTTTTGGTGTTTTAAATGTTAAGACAACAGACCATAACATATATCGTTATTAAAGCTCACGTAAAGGACATACAATTTGATACAAAAATATATTTGAAATTATTTCACATTTTGTTTGAGTAATAAAATTCAAGACAAACAAAAGAAATTGAATTTAAGATCAAATTGCAGACAATAATAATATTAGATAAAACTGTCCCTCGTCTACAGTCTAATACCAAGAGTCTCTTATGAAAGTATTGCATGACTGGAGTGTAGTTAAGTTGAATGAAAAAAACCAAATACAGGTCCAATGCCTTAAAAAGTCGGTCCTTTACTTCATTGGAGTTGGAGTTGGAATCGGAAAATAGCGATGAAATTGAATATAAAATATCTCTGAAAACTAGTATTGAATTGTTTTGTGAAAAAGAGGCGAACGCTCTGATGGTTGGATGGCTTGTGGTTTCTCTCAAGTCCTGTGATTTCTCTGAATTGCTATTCTGTGCTATTCTGGTGCATAAGTCATAGAAATATAAGGCATATAATTATGGGATCATTTGCCGGCGCAGATGCCATCCATTGAACCATTGAAGTCAATGTAGAGGACCGGACCAACGAATTAGCATTTGCTGGTCATTGACAAAGAGCTCTCTCTTTCGGGTCTCGATTGCCTCCATATCCTCCATTCGGTCCCATTTCGTGATCGAACATAATTTTGTTTCGCAAACAATAAAAAGTAAAATAAAAACTTTTATTCACATCTTCTCTCTCTTCATGTAATGCTCTGCCATTTAATCGTTTTTACACAATTGTATTCATACCTGTGCTGTGAATTTAATTTATAAAGAGTTTTATAAGAGATGGTCAACTCATTTATCTAAAGGTATGAGGACTTACTAATTGGATAATCGCACGAATTATTCTCTCATTCATTAAAATTATTATTATATCAATTCAATGATCTCTTGTTTTAATCCCAAAGATTTGAGGCTTCAATTAATTTATAAATAAAACTAATTTATAATAAAATATTATTCTGAGTCAAAACTATTATCACTGGACATGAAATTCAGTCGTTTTTAATATTTATTTAATTATTTTGTTTAATCAACTATTTTAAGAAAAGGCATATTTTTATTATCCTTTTTATTATTTTTATTATTATTGTCTCAATATTTTTAACCCTTAAATCATTTTAACACCAATTCATTTGAAATGAAATATAATTTTTTTTATATTAAAATAAAGCCTTCAGTGAAGAGCTTTAGTTAATTTGAATCATGTTATTCCATTAAGCAATTAAAGTAACATGATCATCCCTTGGTCATATTTCAGTATGTATTGAAGCAAACTTTCTCAACAAAAATAAATCAAAAATATGTTTGAGTCTCAAAAAAGTAGAGAAAATACTTTTAATCTTAAGTTTCACATGAATTCCGGGATTATTTTTCTGTGATTTTTCACGTGACCTGAGGATAACCCCTGAGCTCAAGCAATAAAAAATTTTATTATTCTGATCAGCATTAGTATAAGTATTGAAAGGGTCAATATTCTAACATGATCATTCAATTTTCAGAAACTTTTTCACTATAAAGTAGACTAAACATGAGATCAACAAAATTTAAAACTAATTAAAGTGTAAAATATGGGATAACACCACCAAAACTTGCTTGCTCATTTCAGTTACTGTGTCAGGTATATCCTCTGATTAAAATATAATAATAAATGAACGTGGGTGAAATATTATAAATTAGCTGTGAGTTCAGGAAAAACAAATTGCAAATTAGTACAGTTAGGATGAGTTCCTCTTTTGTGAGGTATGGGTTCAATGAGTAAAAAAGTATTGTTTTGTTTCGGAATAATCCGATGTATGGCTGAGTTCTGCTAAATATGAGCTAATGATCAAAATTAATGTTAAATTAAATGTTAATTCTGTTCAAAGGTCTGAATTAATTTTATTACAAAACAATAATAAACCGTTTTATTAGAGCTTTTAATAACCGAAACCAGAATTTGATATATTTTTCTGTAAGTCATTAAACAAATTGATGTGAATTATTATATCGGAAATTAATGTTTTTAACAAAAGTAATAAAAATATTGTGTTTTTAGTGATTGTTTGGTTCACGAAATTCATGTTCTCTTATTAGTGTTGATCCCTCTCCTCGTCTGAGCCCATAATCAAGTTGTGTAACTACAACACCAACGCCTGGTTTGGTTGGGGATAGAGTTCTATATTAAGTTCTGCCCTAATTTGTTGTACGCTTTCCTAAAAACAGGACCTGAGCTCTGACTCCGAGTTATAACTTTGCAAATCATGATTATTAACAGTTAGAAAGAGAGAGGGAGAGAACGGGACGACATCTCAGTTATCAACACTTAAACCAAAACTCTTATAAAAGTTTTTCCAAACGTTTGCAGAACTCAGTCGAGAGTCGTCTCTGACCCACATCTCTATGTTTTTCAAAGATGTGAAGGAAAGAGAGGTTTCGAAGTATTTTTGGATAAAGTCATGTCTTATATGTGTTTGAGTGCCAAACAGTTTATAAACGAAACCAAAAGCGATCTCTTTGTCTGAATTTCATATCACAACTGTTTTATACCGAAAATCAATTGAAGACATTGTTTGCCATAAAAATCATTAATCGTTTGATTTGTTTGTGGTTTGGATTCAGAGCGACAAAAGTCATTGAAATTGTTGTGGAGAAGTAATGCCACAACAGAATGATATGACTCAAGTACTTATCGAAAGAACTGCTGGCGATGGCGCCGCCGACGACTCCGGTATCTCTCTTTCTGAGTCTAATCAAAGCAATAACTCTTCAGTTGACGTACAGTCAGAGAGCGGTCAGAATGAGTCTGATTTGGAGACCGAAGAGTTCGCCAAAATGAGGTGTTCCAGCGTTCAAACAGAGGTTATCAGTGAACGACGTCGGCGTAATCCCAGCGCCGGCTACCCGGGGCTCGCTTTTGGGAGTTCCCTCTTCTCATCGGGAACTATAATGAAGTTCAGAGTCATCTCAAATGAATTGCATAACATTCAAAACGTTCAGTTAAAAAGAGTAAGTCATCCATCATTTCCATCTATTCTGTCCTTTTTTGCAGCTTTTCATTCATTATATTTTAAAATATATTTTATTTATTTTTCAAAAGCCTTAAATCTTTACAAAAAAATTATAATCAAAAACAATAAAATCGTTTAGTTTTAAGTGTTTTTATTCTTCATTTGGCAATAATTTGGGACTAATTACCAATTCTTATATGAATTTAATTGTCTCCTGGAAAGTGATTATTCAAAATATTTGAGTTGTTTTCTCAAACTATTTATTTATAGCTCTTATTTATTTGAGCAAAAAAAATAATTAACTCTTTTTTCTTATTATTTTTTTCATTTGACGTGTAATTTGAAAAACTGATTGTTTTCTGTTTAGAGTTAAAAGAAAAGCAAAAAATATATAATAGAAAGTCAGACAACAGATCCGACTCTTAATGAATGTCAGACTATTTTCGCCTCAATTCTTATAAACGTTTTTAGTGAGTATTTTCAGAACCAAAATATCTTTCAGTCTCTTCAGTGACTTAAGTAATGAATACAGACTTCAAATGAAGGCATAAATATTAATAACTTAAGAGGTTTTGTAGAGAATTAATGAACTTTTCAATAGATTCCTATCAATGGATACACTTTTGATGTGCAAAACAAAAAATTATTTTAAAGACATTCTGTTAAACGTCTTTTAAGTCTTCAATTTTTCACTATTTGTTATTAATTATTGAATTTAATTCATTAATTATAGGCTGTTAACTCTGGTTATAGGCTAGTTCATTTAAAATTTTATTCAATTAATTATATATTAAACAATTTGTTTTGATTTTATTTTAAAAGACTTCAATAAAGTGAAGAAAAAATCATTTTTAAAATTATCGAAAATAGTGTAACCTTTCAGACAGTCTGTGAAAAGTTCATTAATTTCTTAAAAAAGTAATTAATATTTTTGTCTCTCATCTTATGAGAAGTTAATGTCTTTTTTAATGTCATTTTCAGGCCGAAGGAGAAATGGCTGCACTTCAGCGCCGGATCCAAGTCTTGGAAAAAGATTTAGAGAAGTCTGAAAAGAGTCTGAAGATTGCGACCGAAGAACTGGATATTGTCTCTCAAGAGTTCGATAGAGACGACGACAGGTTTGATGTCATACTCTTTGATTTCGAGTAAAGATTTCGATGCAAACAACTCGTTGTCCGACCATTTGTCTGACTCTTCCAACTTTCAAAAGTCAACAAACATTTTGATGGAAAAAATCACTGAAAATATTTTATTACTTTTTTTTTATAAAAAATATTAAATTTAGAAATTATTTTTCGATATAATAATTGACAGCAATTTGTGTAATAATATTCTCTTTTATATCAAATACTGGTTTTCCAGTTATTAAAAGATATAATAAAAACATTTTATTATTGTTTAGAAAAAAAGCATAAAATGAATTGAAATGAATTTTTATTGAATTTCGTTAATAACCAACACTTAGTAAATAACTGGATTCTTAACAATGATTGTTACTTGTTAAGACTTCTTCAATCATTAAAACAAACTAGGTTTTTATTTTTTTTCAGTTTGAAATTAGAGTCAATTTATCACTTTCTTGAGTTGAATATAAATTAGATTGTTTTGCATGTTAAATTATCAAGATTGTTTAATTTGATGATTACATCCGAAAAATTGAACTAATTTGAAAAATGAATGAATCCAAGGATAGATTATTAACCCTTCTTTATATTAATGTTTAATATAAAAGTAAATTTTTTTATATGAGCTGAAGGGTTATCCCCGGGGTTAAGGCAAATACAGTTGAGTTATATCAGACTTAATGTGTGCTTAAGATTAACAGTATTTTTGTGTTTTTTAAGACCTGTCTCATTATTCTTATTGTGTTTTGGTTTTTGTTACGAAAGTTATTTCAAAATGTTTTGAAAAGACCAAGATTACCCGAATGATATATTTTGAGCGAAAACAATTAAGAGATAACATAATTATTTAAGACTTTCTTAAAATAGTTTAATAAATAATAAAATGAAATATTTTCAGTGATAATAGATTTAACTAAAGGTTTATATTTTAATAATAATTGAGTTTTTGTTTTCCAAATCAATGAAAGCCTCAAATTCTTTAATTAATACAAACTATTGATATCGTAATTAAATTTAATGAGTGAAACAGTAATTCGTGAGTTTATCCAATTAGTAAGTCCTCATCCCATCGTATTAACGGTTGAAAGTCTCTTATAAATCAAATTAAAAGCACAGGTGATAGCCATCGTGAAAATCCGTAACATTCAAACATTTCATTGAATTCAATGAAAACTTTTTTAAACATTATTTGAATTTAAATTAAAAGAAATGAAGTAATGATTCAAAACATTAGTGTTTTTTATTTACATAAAAATTTGATATATTTTCTCATTTGAAGGAAAAGTTTAACAAACATTTGTTTATTGAAAATTAAGTAATAAAGGGGTCAGTCATTGAAGTGAATGATTTTCAGTCAGATTCACAATTAAAATGAAAAACGAGACGAAAGCCACGAAAATCTGTTTAAATTATTTTTGATTTAAACAAAAAATATTTATAAAAGATTAAAAGGTAGAGGTATACATACGTTGTAAAACTTGCTTGGTGTTATTACGTGAATGTTAAGAAAACTCAAACCCAATGGATGTTCCAAATGCTCGATGCAATTAATTAGCTATCAAATTAACAAGATCATTATTTTCTGTGATCAAAACATAATACTAGTAATACTCACTTTACAACTAATTCTGAAACTTTTATTTTTGGACACAATATAAAGCGAACAAAATTTTTTGTGACATTCATTTAAGTGAGAGGAAAGGGTGGCCCCACTATATGACACCAAAATTATAATCAAAGAAATCTCACAAAAAACTAAAGAAACGGCGGATCGAGTGATAGGATTCATTGTATCAAAAACTAGATTAAACAAAAGGAGAGCATTTGTTAAGACATAAATCGACAAAACAATGAAATTGTATTTCGACCAAAACTTATTGAAGGTGTGAATCGTCAGACAAATGCTGTGAAACTCGAATATTATTTTCTTGTTAGAAGAGTTGGAAATATGTCTCAATTTTATCAATAAATCCAAATTTTCGTGAATTGTTTGAACTCTTAATTTCAAATAATAGCTGACAATAAGATAAAGAGAAAATGCTGCCGAACCCACCCCAGCACAATAAAATGACCAAATTATTTGATTGATTGACCAGAATATACCAAATGTTATAAAATCAAAAATGTTGTAATGGATAAACGTTATCGAAAAAGACACAATTAATGCGAAAAATGTGGTAAACAAAGTCATGTTAAGAAAAATAAAATAAATAGAAAAGTATGTTGCTTGCTTCAATTTATTATGTGATCTAGAATTCAATGGAACCACAATTTTATTTGATGGGTAACTCCAATTGTACCCTTGGATTAAAGCCATAACTTTGAACCATTCCAATGAAGACAATGAAGAATAATGTGTTAATAATGGCATAAAAGTTGATAATAATGAAAACGAAAGGTAAGGAATCAAAAGGAAATGACGTTTGGATCCGATATATAACGTGAAATCTCCAAAATATTTTAGAACTCTTTCATCGTTTGGTAGAAAAATGTATAAAATGTTACGAAAAATATTAAATATTTGGATGAATAACGAAAACCAAAACCATTTGGTTTTGAATCTAATTTCTTCTGTTAAGAGCTTTTGATTTAGTTTTCCACTAATAAACTGTACTTTCACTAATAAAATGTCAATTTTTGACAAATCAAATTGTCGAAAAAGCCACTTGATCACTTTCATCTTCACCGTTGAATTTTATTGAATTTTTGAGAAAAATCTGTTAATAACTGTAAGAGACTTGAAATTAGTTTCAGAAAATCAAAAATAAGTTAAAATATTTTTATCGCTATTCACCAAAAAATTGTCATTAATATTGTTCTATACATTTTTCAAGACATTCTCCTAGAAATTAATCTGAATTTTTGTTTATCGAAGAACTAAATTATATGAAATTTTTTAAAATGAGTAATTAAAGTAAAACACGGAATGCTTTCTACTTTGGATTAAATTTGAAGTTTTACTATTGTTTTGCAATTTCTCACTATTTTTGGCTTTAATTTATATTTTACTTAAGAATAAGAAAAAAGCAAATATTTATTCAATCGATAAAATATTTTAAATTTAGATTTAAGTAATTTTTTTTATCGACAAAATTTATTTTTTGATTTTTCACACGAAGTCAAACATTAATTGATTCGATAAAACTTGAATCCCAAGAGATTTTTAATTTTTAGTAGCATTAAAATGATCTTGTCAAGTTCATTATTCAATGCAGTGATATTTTAATGAGATTTACGATCAAATGAAAAACCAAACCAAAAGATACGAATATCTAAGAAATGAATTGAAATCAATTTTTTTTAAACAAATATAGTTTATCTAAAGTTGTCGGGTGTTATCACTGATAACTTATAAGTTATCATAAATATATCGTGAAATTTAAAACCAAAAAGATTTTCCAATTACTTCATGCAATTGATAAGCTATCAATTGAACAAGATTAAATGTAATTCAATATATTTGAGATGTAAGAGACTGTCACTCACTGCAACTCAGCTATAACTCACTTTCCTATTAAGTATTAAAAATTTTCTATTAAAAAGTTTTGTGACGATATTGAGGAACAGAATTTGATTTAAAATTGACTTAAAAGATAGGAAAGTATTGCCCACACTATATGTCATCAAAATGTTTCCGAAAAAATGAGAGCAAAGATTCAAAGTATTTAACATTTAGTAAAGATTTGTTTGAGATTTCATTCGATAAAAAAAAAACTAAAAAAATTATATTTTGATCGAAACTTATTTAAGACATGAAATACTGTGAAACTCAAAATATTATTATAAAAAAAGTTGAAAATAAATCTCAAATTCAGTATTTGATCCAAATTTTGGTAAATCCGTTGAACTTTTTGTATATCAAATGATAGGTGAAGATGAGAATTGAGCGTAAATGAGTTTGATCCAATATGAACACAATGAAATGCCCATATTGCATTGTTTATCGTCCAGAATAAACCATATTATTTTAAATAAAATGTGTAACAAATCCGAAAATGTTATGCTCATAAAAATACTATAAATAGAGAAATATGTAGCAAGAACAAATTTTATTTTTTAAATTCGAAGCAACTCTTATTCTATTTTAAAAATGATTGAGAAAATTCATTAATGCAAAAATAAGTTATGGTATCGATTGAATTTATAATTTGATTAATTGCTAGATCATATTTGATATAAATAACTTGGAATGTATGGCATATTTTGCTCGAATTAATCGATATCTTAATATTCATAATATTAATGATTCGGTTTCTATACATAATTCAAAAGTTATTAAAACCGAAACTTAATTACAATTTGAAAGTCAAAAGAAATTCTCTCAAAACATATCATTATTTCGTTGACAACAAAAGAATTGAAGTAAAGAAATCTCTTGAAAAAAAAGAAGAAGAGTTACCTAGATTACTCGCACAATCATTGAATAACTTAATAATTGAATAAAAGGCAAATTAAATGATAAGATAAGGTATTTGTGGCGAGTTTTGAATATGAATTACCATTTCATGAAATACCAAAACTATTTTAAGTATTTTTCAGACTCAAAGAGTACACAACGAATCATAATTTGATAAATCATTTTGTGTTGATTCGTCAAAACGATCTTGCAATCATTTTTCAAATAATGATAAACATAGAACTGAATTAATTTTTAACATTATTTTAAAATTAAATACATGTTTTTACATGTTTAAATCAGACATGTGCAAGGGGGAATAGGCAAAATTCTCCTTGAGCAGGCCCACCTTGCCCATGTCTGGTTTAAATGTGTTAGATTTTTTTTCACGATTCAGAAGTGATTTTCAATAAACTAATAATTTTTATATAATTTTTATCGTTTTCAACGATAAGTCGCATAACTTTCGATTGTTTTATTGAATTCTTAAGACTTAAGCGAAAGTCTGATTAATTAATTAGAGATTTGGGTAAACGATAAACAAATGAACTTTACTTCCAATACTGATATCCTGTTTCGATACAAATGATAACAAATTAAAAATTATTGAAAACTAATTGTTTGTGAAAAAAAAACTATTCCGTCGTTTGTATGGGATTTATGTCAATAAATATCAAACGAAAAGGTTATTAAAGTATTGAGTTATTAGAGACAGAGATTGAATTTTAATCGTTATTATTATTAAAGGATATCATAATTATTCAAAAGTCATGATTGTTATGGAAATATGTTTTGCGGAAGAGATCTATTGAGAGGAAAAGAAGGCAGAATGGAGTCAACTCTAATTGCAAGTAGAGTTTGGGCTCTTAACACAATCTCATGAATTGATATTAATATGTGATTACGTATTATATTATAATTTTTTGGTTCACTTTCTTCAATACCTATTGTTTTTGAGATAAAAAGGAGCGAAAAGTAGTTTTGAAATTAAAAAACTTGTTTTTATTTGTTGTCAGCCAACAGTTGTGACGGTTGTATGCCTTGACCCCAGCATATGACTAACTCCCGGAGCAAATATCTGTCAGTTTTAGTTATGTTGTGTGCAATGCAATCATGACTCATATCTTTTCAATGAAATGACTGTTTGACGGATATATGTATTCACATAAACATTATTCACATTTTGTTTGGGTTTTTGTGTTTTGATTTTGATTTAGAAGTTATTTAAAGTCAGTTAAAAAACAAACAAAAGTTTCTTAAAATAACGAAATAATATCTGATTTCGTGTGAATTTTAACAATAATTTTGAGTAAATTTTGTGTAATTTTTGTTTCAAATCGATTGAAAAGTTGTGAATAAAATCGATGTCTAATACAGAGATCATGACTTCACTAACAAACAGGTCTTACGACCATCTCTTCAAACTTATAATCGTTGGCGACTCCTGTGTTGGGAAGACAAGTATTTTGCAGCGGTTCCATGGTGAAACATTTTTGCCTGTCTCAGTTCCAACCATAGGTATAATTAAGAGTAAATTTAGAAAAAAAATTTTCTCAAATGATGTCTCAACTCGTTTACCACTAAAGGCATTGATTTTCGTATCCGAACGATAACTATTCAAAATAAAATCATTAAACTCCAGATTTGGTGAGTAGTAGTCATTACGACTCACAAAACAAATCAAACTTTTTATGTGAAAATCAAAACAAACTCTCATTAAATTGTTTTTTCTTTTCAAATGTATTTCTCATAATAGGGATACCTCGGGTCAAGAAAAATACGACTCAATCACAACATCATACTATAGGGGAGCGATGGGAGTACTTCTCGTCTATGATATAACAAACCGTAAAAGTTTTGAGAGCACCAAAAGCCGTTGGATTAAACACATTAATGATGTAATTCAATGAGTTATTCAACACTCGTTTTGTTGTCAAAAATCAGTTCATTATTTCATCGAAACTCAGATAAACTTTTCTCATATTAAATGACTTTTGATTTTTCCAAATCAAACGCTATATTCAATGAATTATGTGGTTATTTGACAATTACCTAGAAATAGAATAAATTGAATTGTAACTAGGTCACACCACAAATCATTGGGAAAGAAAAAAACGTAGCCATCAAGCCATTTGAAATAGCCCCTTGTTCAATTCAACTCAAGCCTCAATAATTATCTTTTGGATTGAATTCATTTAAAAGAGATTTCCTTTATTTTGTGCACAGAATACGAGAGAAGGCGTTAAAACAGTACTAATCGGAAACAAATGCGATATGAAATCCAAAAGAGAAGTCAACTCAGAAATAGCTGAAGCCATGGCTATTAATAATGGGTTCAAGTATTTTGAGACCAGTGCTAAACAAAATATAAATCTGGACGAAGTCTTCTACGAGATCTCTAAAGATATCTTTAATGAGGTGAAGACGTATACCATTCCTTTCATGTCATATCAAATTAAAGTCTTTGCAAAAAAACTTTTGCCTAATTTTTTCTCTCTTTCTTTCCTTTGAATTGTTTTTTCAATAGAAATGTCTGTCGATTGAAGAAAATAAAGTTTGTTTACCTCAAAAACCTGAAGACAAGAAGACTAAAACTTTCAGATGTTGTCAAATAACAATCAGTCTCTGAATTAATTCATTATTAAGTCTGTAATTCATTATTAAATCTGTAATTTATTTTTTTTCAAAACTACTCTTTAATTCATTTGTATTTTATTTTAAATTAAGACAAAAATTAAACTCTTTTTCATTCATATGATTATGAAATTTGTATTCATTTTGTTTTCAACAAAAAAAATTAAAAACACTTTTAAATAAAAATATCTTTAAACAGATGTCTTATTTCTCAGATGATCTAGTCAAGTATTGAAGCATTAATTTAGCAAATGTTTATCAATGAGGTTTACCTTGTTTATCCTTAATTAGATATGAAAGTAAAACATTATTATTATATACTTTTATGGGTTTAAACTTTTGATTGTGACCTTGATTATTTTAATGAATCATTGCAACGGTATGTCAATAAAGTTTTTATTTCAACACATTATCAAAAGCCGACAGATATTAATCAGAAAAGTTCTAATTACTGGAGCAAATTATCCAGGATATGAACTTTTTTTATTGAACGCGAAAGTCGTTCAAAGATCGCTGTTTCAGATACAACACTCATATTCAACACAATATTTAAAAGTATTTAATTTTATATTTAAATCGAGACTCAAAACATTTACAGAAATTATAAATCAATTAAAAAACTATAGAAATGATTGAATGGATTATCAAAAAATAAGCTCCAATTATATGAAGACTCGATTGAAATCAGATAACAAATCGTTTTAGAAATCGACTAAAAAAATGATTTAAAACAAACTGAAGTCTATTTTAAATGTATTTTAATTAAAAAGTTTTGGAAATTCAAATAACATTTTTGAATGTTGATGGGTGACATCTGGATCAGTTAAATCTTTTAATGTAAATAAGCACAACATTTATTTTGAGCGATATTTAAGATAATGTCATAAAAATTGACAGATATTTCATCAAAACTTTTATTTACTTATTCCTAAAAATTATCAAAAATTTCATTATAACTATAAAATGCGTATCTTTTAACTTATTATTGCAATAAAAATAAAACTTAATCTAAAAAAACGTAAAAATCTTTTGATATGATTACGAAAAAAAAACTTTTGAAGACTTAAATAATGGTTAAGACATTTGTGATACAAATTGTTATGTTTTTTGAAAGGTTTTGATTAATGTGAATGAATTAGAATGGAGGACAAAATCGAAGGAAATGAGATTCAAAGGGAGAAGTTTAGCAATAAATTTGAATATTTTTTGACGTCTTTGAGTTATGCGGTCGGTTTGGGTAACGTCTGGAGGTTTCCTTATTTATGTTACCGCAACGGTGGCGGTCAGTCTAATAAATTTTGACCTTTAATTGGAAAAAATTGATAATAAACTTGATGATTGTCTAGGTTCATTCTTCATTCCTTATCTGATATGTTTAGTAGTGATTGGATTCTCATTTTTCTTTTTGGAGGCGTCTTTGGGACAATACACGAGTGAGGGTCCGATGACGGGTAAACTAAATACTTTTTATAATCGGAATAAAAAAAATTATTTTTGAATTTTAATTAAAATATAGTCTGGAAAATAGCGCCGGCCTTTAAGGGCATTGGAATCGCAATGTATTTGAATTTATAAATGATTTTTAATTTTAATTAAAATAAATTTCAAAAGGTTTATAATGAATGCATATGTGGGCATATATTACAATGTGGTAGTAGCATGGGCAATCTACTTTCTTTACGCAACTTTCACAACATTACCAGATTTACCCTGGAGCACTTGTGATAATGATTGGAATACAGACAGTAATTATATTATTTATTTTTAAATGAATTCTAAAATTGAAATATTATTCAAAGAATGTCATCGTTTGACAAATGAGAGTCGAGACAACACATCCGACCGATACAAAAGTCCGAGCGATGAGTTCTTTCAGTGAGACATCAAAATTATTTGAAAATATGATTTTTAAAGAGATTTTAATCATTAAAAGTAATCACGTCTTGAATATGAGTAAAGGAATCGATGATTTGGGAGGACTTAACCCACATCTGGTAATATGTTTATCCATCGCTTGGGTTCTCATGTTTTTGAGTATTTCGAGAGGAGTCAAAGGACTCGGAAAAGTCGCGTATTTTACGGCAATATTTCCTTATATTATGATCACAATACTATTGGGAAGGGGAGCCTCACTCGACGGTGCTATTGATGGCGTCACATATTATGTGAAACCCGAGTGGAATAAATTGCTAGAAGTAGGTGTTTGGGCTGACGCGGCCTCACAAATATTCTTCTCCCTTTCCATTTGTATGGGAGGAGTGATCACTCTTTCCAGTTATAATCCATTCAAAAACAATTGTCT